>KN883024.1:75004-100674 GCA_000934455.1 Apostichopus parvimensis
CAGAGAAAGAAACAGAACAATATTTTGATATCAATGAAGTTGCTTCATTTACATACGACAAAGATGATTATCTCGTTCCAAGTCAGCATGAAACAGCGGTTTTGTACCATGATATTAGTTAGCTTAAGGAGCGTGCGCAAGGGCGGGGTAGGAATGGGTGATGGGAGCAATTTAAATATATACCTACGTTATAATATAAACATGCATGAAAGGGTATCATTTCCCAGCCACCAAAATCTTGTTGGGCCAATGTGGGTTGATGTAGAGAGCGTGGAGTCAGCTGGACTTGAGCTAACATTGAAGTTACTTGTTGGGCACCGTGTGTTTTATGCATTAGATGAGTAAATTTCATGTTTCTTGAGATGTGGTTACATTAATGTGTAAGTTCTGGGACGAGTGGTTGCGTTCGATACGGGGTTTGACATGTTGACATGGACAATTTATTGAGGGTAATAGCTGCCCACTTGTGTTGAATGTGGGTAGAGTATTGGATGCACAATTAATGGAAGTATACTATCAGGACCCCATGTGGCTTTCATGGAAGCTACGAATGGGTAAATTAGCGTTGGGTTACAATGATATGACTGATTGAATCCCATTTGGGTTTTTCATGGGTTATACAAGAGCAACTTAATGTGGGTTAACCAAGTTATACACAGTTGTGTTCCATGTTGGTTAATATGTACTTGACATGCCGGGGTAATTACTGTGGGTAAACCATGAAATGAATGTATTAGGCTACAAATGGACACATTAGTTTGGGGTCACTCTGACATGACTAGTTGAGTTCCAATTGGGAATCTACATTGGTTAATTTGTGTGGATAAACCAATGGATGTCCAGTCATGTCTACCATATGGGTACAAAGTGGGCTGTACATGGGAAATTAATGTGAGTATACCATGTAATATAAACCTGGTTTTATGGAAGTTAGAAACTGTCACATTCGTGTGGGGTAATGCTGGACTGACTGACTGGGTCACATTTTGGGTTATACATGTGTTATGCATGTGTTGTGGGTTGACGAAGGGAAACCATTCTCGGGTGAATATCATGATCAGGCACAATTTATATATGTCATCGTGGTACCATTCATTTAGTTATTATATAATCCTAGAGAGCACGATAAATTCGTATCCGTAATGTTTCGATAGGCTAACCTTACTTTCTGTTACTGCTAAGTTAACGTATTAAACTATACTAGGCCTAATGTTCAATATCGTCAGTGTGGAACATCCCTGGATCGAGGTGTACTTGCAAAACACCTGGGACGGGGTACTACATGTACATCGAGCTATATATTTGGGTACAGTCCTCAGAATTTGTCAATACCTATATGTTTAATTTACAATGATGTAGGCTATAGGCCTTGGCCTCAGTCATATTAGCGTAGCTTACCTCCTAATTTAGGCTAACTTTAGCTATGAGTGAGAGGATAGGCCTACTTAGCAATCACATCCATGGGGGCCCCATGCAGGTTATATGTGAAAATCGTAAGGAGAGCTAACTATGGATTACATACTAGCGACGCGTATGGTAGTTGTATTAAGTATGTGTGGAGAGAAATACGTGGGCTAACATCACCGCTTTAGCTTAGACCTTTGACCAATTAATGTGGGTTGCAAGTAGGCTTCAAATGGGTACATTGATGTGAGTTAACCTTAGGATGACTGACTGGTTCTCGCCTGTGGTTTTACACGACTTTGGAACGTGCCAATTTTGTGTGGGTAAATCAAGGATTGCCCAGTTGTGTTTCATGTGGGTATAATATAAGCTGCACAGGAAAAATTACTATGATTATAACATGTATATAATATCAGCTGGGCCATTCGTTCGTTATGGAGGCTACAAAGTGCACCATAGGGGTAATATTATTCACTGCTTTACCTTTAATATGATTTGTTTTTAAATTACCACACCTAGATATTGCCAAATTTCTTGCACAGAAAGAACAGAGAACCTACAAATAGTTCAGCTATACACTACAATAGTGCAGTGCATATGTATTTGCTTATCATATCCAGGAAGTTAACGTGCAACTCCTGTCAATGGGATTTACACAACTGATCATATACGTATTCAGTTATATTGCTGCTAAAACATTCATTGCAGTTTTAAAATGCTGACGGAAGTATAGCTTTCGATTTCGACGCCGGAGGCTCGAGAATCCAAACAGTCAATGCTGACGTGTGTGTATTTAAGGGCTTGAGTATATGTGTGTTATTGACAGCTAGCTCGCAAACAAGAAATAGTGGCAATTCATACCTACATAATTTATGCGATTTGATGGGCAGATATGCCCAATTTCTTTAATGGTTCCCTTATAATGTTTGGCCAGGGATTAATATAAAGTTTGTAATTCATATTTTTCATACTTTATATGATGGTGTAAGTATGCGATATGTACATTTTATTATTATTAAATTTAATCTCATTAGTAGTCATGATTGGCCGAAGTTTGATATTTAATTGCTAAGATTGCTTGTTAATTCGAAATCCAAAAAAAAAGGACGTGTTGGATCAATGTCATACTTACATGTTATATAAACCAGTTAGAGTAGCAGCTCCCTGGATAAACCACTGTGGTTAGATGTGCTCTATTACCTTCATATCATGATTGTTAATGAATAGCTTGCCTTTACGTAACTTCACAACCTTGTCTGATTCACTTTACTTAGTGTGGTTGTGTTAACAGGTGATAGGTATAATTTCGTATGATTATTATGTATCATTTTCTTAATACGCATGGTTTGGAAGAGCTTAAAACTTGGTCGCTGAAAAAAATTGTAGGCATGACCTCAAAGAAAACAAAGTTGATTAACATCATTCCGGACAGTTAGATGCCATGATGAGCAGATGTGCCGCATTGGTCGTGGTTTGACATATCATGAAACGTAATGTGCTCGTCGCTTGATACGATGAACTGAAAATGTCAGCATTTTTGCAATGCTCACGTCCACTCAACTAGAACATCATTATCTTCATAACATGATATATAATCAGCTTGATATTTAGTGCTGTTGAAACAGCTGTTTTCAGTCAATGATAAACTGTTAATAAACAACTAAACATTCAATTATAGACACCATTGTGAGATTAGAACACATTGAGCCCATTATGCGTCACGCAAACAAAACCTTTAAAGGGGTTGCCCAATTTGGTCCATAACAGTCTTGACCAGGTGGATTCTATGTGAGTTGCCTAGTTCACATCTGTATAAGCTCTACAAAGAACCCAAAAATATCCTGCTTGGAACCAATATTATCCCTAATAGATTGCACATATGGAATTTGTGTAAGACCCTGATGTTTCCCACTTAGATTGTTGACTAAAGACCAATGTAAGCCCCAACATCCAAGAAAGTTAGCTCATTTGGGGCCAACAAAGACCAGGCAGACAAACTGTATAGAACGCATATAGAGTTTTCCGATGTGGGATGTCTAGTTTGTAAGTCCCAAAAATAACCCATTAATATATTGTGTGGAAGCTAAATAGGACATATCTATATCCCAATATTATCCAAACATTATCCAATTTGGGAACGCCCACATGGGTCCGAAATGGGTCGCGCAGACAAAACAGTGGAGGTGCCACAGGGGCTGCCCATATTGACAAATATATGTTGCCAGGCATGCCCTATACCTGAGTCCCAAAGGGGCCCATCAATATCCTTCAAATGCTCCAACAACTCAGTGCGATTGCCGGTGTGGGACCCATTTAGGACTCATGTCTACGCCACACTAGTTTGCTCAAGTGGGACCCACTTCTTCGGGCCACTGACATGAATCAGGCGAGACAAAATTCCATGGAACAATGTTGGTTACCTACGTTGATCCCACTATGTTGCCCTTGTACAACCCGTGGCCACCGTAGATGTGATGGCTGGGTTAAAGTCTGCGTTGATGATATTTTGGAGGAGACCCCCAAACTTCAATAACCCCTGGGTATAAAAATAGCCAAAAAATGTCGAAAACAATATAAGCTTGTCTAAAATAATAAAAGAATGTCCAAATGTATATAAACATGTCCATACTAATATAAGTATGTCCAAAACTAATATCAGCTTTTCAAAATAATATGGGAGTGTCGACAAATTATATCTGCTACTGCAGTTACTGCTACTACAACTGCTAAATTCATATTTGTAGTGAACATTTTGGCGTCTGAATTCACGCCATTTGTTGCAAATGTCCAAAACATTGCTTCGGACATTTTTTTTATTCATATCGCATTCCGTAGCTGACCCCCGACTGAAGAGCGGAGTTTGGGAGGTAGGGATATTTCCAACCCTACCCACCTTGCGCATACCACTTTATGTGTTCATGGTTTGTCTCCGCTTATATTAAGACCGATTTAATATATGTATATGTTCCTAGATTTCTCACTGGAAATATTCCCTCGAAAGTTGACTCAGAATCATTCGCATCATGTATTTCTATCAATAAGATCATGGTATAGGAAAATGAAGTTATTTGGATACATGGTTGGATGGTCGAACAACCGTGTTTGGTTTTGATTGCAAATTTACTGTGAGATTTGGTCTATACATTTTCAGTCAAACGTTGAGATATTCCAAGACGCTATTGGAAGGTTATGGCTAAGAATCAAATTTCTACTTACAGCACTAACATAGTCATCATCGCACGACCGAGAGTATAGGATTGCCAATTGGCAATACATTCTTCTTGCTATGCAAACAATTCAGAAATGTGTTCGGTGTTAAGAGAAGATATTGTTTTGGTGATAATATGTACTAGCCGGGCATATTTTCATGTCACTCATGTAGACTGAAGTCACTGGGTGGCGAGTCTAATTAACCACCTTACGTTCAACATTTTGATATCTATTGGCATACACAATATACAAATCACTTTCATAACTTTGAACAGACCAATTAGCCCCCTTCTAAGGATTTTGTCTAGGTCTGTCACTCTCTTAGTGATATATTACTTAAAACGAAGTTTTGTAAATTGAAACTAGTGTGTTTGAGACTTAACACATAAACTCGTTTCAATGGACAACGATGCTAATATACCCTTTCATGTTTCATTTTTCTCTTTTAATCTCCAGTTTGTGTTAGTACCTCTCACCTACATCAGCAGGGGAAAAAATTAGCAGGTGTTAACATGACTTCAGCTCCAGTATTTCAGGTTCTGGTGCTTTTCGCAATAGTTGTATATATGGAAGCAACTGTTGTAAATAAAAAGATACAGTTTGAAGATACTTTGAAAATATATGCAGTTTTGCAAGGCGACGGATTTAGTCTTTCATGTAGCCCAAATAATATCGATAATTTACTCATGTTTACCTAAGGATCACAACTGGTTACCAGATGAATTTGACTTTTAATGAAACAAGTTACAATAAGCATTAAACAAGTAGAGAAGAAACATGCTGACATTTATACATGCTTTTTTTCCCAAGAAGATCAAGATTGGTGGGTGGTACAAGAGGTTGGGTGCTGGCCTTGTAGTGCTTGTGTTATTAATGATGTCATATGGTCAGAATTCAAATAACCCCCCAAACAGCAGTGTGGTCATTAAGCGTCTACAAACATAAAAATATTGCCCAATATTTCATACACTAGTAGGTTATCACAATAACTAAGTAAAAATGCCAAAGGTCACGTGATCAAAGGAGATAAGGTCAAACTTGTGCACGTACCATAATGACCTAAAATCTGGAGTTAACTCTTTTCAGGTTTTCACGTCAAGGATATTCCGGTAGCTAACCAAAGTGCTTAGCATTTTAAACTTAGTCAACAGTGTAATAAAACTGTTATTTTAACTAATTAATATAATCGACAGTGTTGTAACCATGAGGAAGTACTGAAGCACTGCAATGTTTAAACGAATGTTTATTGTACCTGTTTACCCAAATGTTAGGATATCTGCAACTCTATGGATTGCCTACTGTACCTATTCCTACTGTATACAAGTTAACTGGCTAATTTCATTGGACAGTTAACCGCTTATTGAAAACATCGATGGGTGCTTGCGCCCTCTTTGTTTCGGCGGATGTCCATAGAAATAGCCTTTTTAATTGTTTTTAACCCTATGGACCGCACGAGCTTTCTTTTGTGGTTTCTGTTTGCAGACAATTTCCTAATGCTAATACCTGTCTAAACTGTAGACCAGTATCATTCTCTCAAAGAACGGGTATTGACAGTAAAAACAGTTCCTAACCTTGATCTGATAGAAACATGAAATTCATACTGCTCGTACTGACAATACGAGTGCTCTGAAGCGGGTCATGACACTACAGTATAGAAAAAATTGTCCCAACTGGATGCTGTTTGTCAAAGATAGTTTGAATATACATTGCACTAGGCTCATCGTGATCCTACTGTAGATTTTAAATTGATCTATTTTAGAGATGTTATCTATTTTACATGGTGATAGCTGTGATTGGTATATGAAAGACAATAAAATACCTCATAGACCGCTGGTTACGACAAGTTCCATGTTTAACATCCCATGTATTTACTTTCAGTCGTATACTGCTTACCTTTTCACTTTTATTGAAATGAAATTCAACCAAAGAAAAGATTAACTGCGCCATCATTCTGCATTTCCGAAAAAAACTGCTACTAATGCTACTAAGTCTCCATTAATCTTCCTTTTTTTGGCATTGAAAGTGTCAGTAATGCCAGTTGATGAAGGGGTATATTGCATCTACAGTTATAAGTATTCAAAATATTTTTTATGGTGGATTTCATAAACTGGTCGCAATCAGAAGAGACGAAATCTGAGCTACATGAGGATACGTCCCCATGCAGTTGTTAATGAAACCGAACGTGTCGTTTTAATACGTTAGACATGCCCCCTGTAGCCATTTTGTTAATAAATTAACACTGATGTCATAAACAAATTCTAAATGATCAAAGTCAGGAATTTTGTGGCCCGGAATGTACGAGGATCCAGTGGCGTTTCAAAAGATTTAAAGGTTACGAGCCAAACTCAAAAATTCCTACGACTGACTTGGGTAAGGTTCTGACCTTTTGGGGAAATCCCAGATGCGAATGAGGGATGTTGAAGAGAAATGCAAAACAAAGAGATTAAATGGTACAGTCTGAGGTTGGTTAAGACTACGTGTGTTTATATCAATATTTCTAAATGGAAGGTTGTTCTCATAACTAACAATAGGTTCAACATTTCCCCTGGCTGATTTAAGTAGAGTCCATGTCCTATTAAGTGTCTAAGCTCTCCCTAGGAAAAACAGATACAAAACAATATAGACGTCAAATGCTGCGTTCTGACACATATTTAAATAAATATTAGCAATGTTTTGCTTATAAATACTTTTTGTGAGGTTGCAGAAGGTCGGAGGTGGGGGATTTCACCGTGGTAGTGGTCCTCTTTCTCGATTAAATGAAAAATAACGCCGACTGAACAATTTACCCCCGAATGATAATGGACTTGTCTACTATAAGTCACGGTATCAACTAATAGTGTCTGCAGTGCATATAATGGATCAATTTATGCATATTCTCGAGTGGCACTAACTATTTGTTATATTGTGTATCGTGAACATGGCTTCCAGTTCATGTTGTTAACATTCCAGGCATGTTTGAAATAACGTTGAACAAATGCCTTTAATTTATAATCGGCCGTGTTTGCTAAATTCCTAAGAATTACGGAGTATTATCGGAGACACCATATAAACGTAGATAAGGTAATATTTTCATAAACGTTATGTCTCACGCACTGACACTGCTATATATATATTTGACCAAAGCTCGAGTATGAAGTGGTCGCTAAATTTATTGTTCCTGCCGATGTTTTAACCAAATTCCAACTGTTTAGAGTGTTAAGAGAACGTCACGTATGTTCAGTGTCATTACATTAAACATAGATGTCATCCCAGTAATTAGGTATAACGAAATATTTATTCGTTTTATTGGTCATGGCTAAGAATCCCACTTTTACTTACATCATTAACATTTACATTGCTATTGACATTGAGTGCCAACTGGTAATACATTATTCCTGCTGTTCAACCAATTCAGTACCGTTTCCAGTGTTACGAGAAAATACTTGTTGGTGTTGTATAGGACGTATCGACTTGTCGTTGTTATGGGCATGTCACTCGTGTAGACCGAAGTCGCTGGGTGGCGAGTCTAATGGATGAGGTAGTTAACGGGGCTTAGGACCCGCCTTAAATTTATGTGGCATAATTAACAACCCTTCGTTCAGCATTTTGATGTCTATCCATGCAAAATGTACACATGACTGTCTTAGACTGGGTTGGACGGGCCAATTAGCCCCTTCAAATGATTGTGTTTAGGCTTCTCACTATGTAGGTGATATATTACCTATAACGTAGCTTCGTAAATTAAAACCTGTGTGTTTGGGACCTAACAAATTCGTCTCAATTAACAATGATGTTAATATAGCTTTTTATGTTCCTTTTTTCTCTTTAATCTCCAGTTTGTGGTAGTACCTGTCACCTACACGAAAACAGAAACAAATTAACAGGTGTTAAGATGACTTCAACGTTACTATTTCTGGTTCTAGTGTATTTCGCAAATAATGCATTTATGACAGCAATTGTTGTAAATAGAACGTTACACTTTGAAAATCTTGTGAAAATATACACAGTTTTGCAAGGCGATAGGGTTAGTCTTTTATGTAGCCCAAATGATATTGATAATATGAAAATTTTTACCACAGGATCACAACTGGTTGCCTCAGGGAGACTGAAAGAATCGTTATCAGATGAATTTGACTTTGAATGCAATGAAACAAGTTGTACTCTAAGCATTAAACAAGTAGAGAAGAAACATGCTGGCATGTATGCGTGCTTTTACCCCCATACGTCTTTTAAGATAGAAGTATTAAGCAGTCCATCACATGGTTATCCTGTGTGTAATTCAAGCCACACCTCTACTACATTCTTCCTCGATTCGTTTCAAGAGCCGTTCTATTTTAGTTGTCTGTCAGAAGAAGCAAATCCACGAGTTAACATTTCATTATCAGTCAATCATGGGGATGATGAGATAAACAACATTAGTGACGGAAATGTAACGATTTATAAAACAAATGAGACTGTATCACTTTCTTATTCATCATATCTGGATTCATCGTTTAATAAGAGAACCTTAGTCTGTACTGTCACACAACAGCTACCTGCTCCCTATCACAGCTACAATAAATCTTGTTCCTTCGGACCATTAATGCTACCGGCATTCTCGGTATGGATTCATCCATCTCACTATACAGTCACCACAAATAGTACAGAAAACATTACTCTCATGTGTACCAGTAATGTGAGTGGAGTTGTACTAGAATGGACTAATATTCCCCTCGACGATTGGGATTACAATAACAGTCGAATCAATGGTTCATTACAACTGAGGATTTTCGATAATGGAGCAAGTATCGATCAACCAATAACTATTCAGTGTAGTGGTTCGTATGGAGGAATAACTGTCTCCCGATTCGCCACAATCGATTCCGCGAGTACAGACGAGCATATCTCCCTCCCTACAATAATCATAGCGGCATTGATAGTGTTCGTCATCTTGGTCATCATCGCCATAGTTCTTGTACTAATCGGAGTACTTAAAAACAAGGAAAGAAAAACAAAAAAACAGCAGCTTCCTGCGATGTCATTAACGGATACAGGACAGACACGCTCTAACTTATCTTCTCAGGGTAACACTCAGTCACCGCTTCCTGGCACTTACACGACTATAGTAAGTCCTGAAAGTATGAATATGCAACATCGCCGAATGAAAGAAGACTTATTGCACGCTCGATCGATAACTTTACAACAACAAACAGAGAAAGAAACAGAACAATATTTTGATATCAATGAAGTTGCTTCATTTACATACGACAAAGATGATTATCTCGTTCCAAGTCAGCATGAAACAACGGGTTTGTATTAGTTATTTAGTTGGTAGTAGCGTGCGCAATGGCGTGGGTGGGAATGGTATATATGATGGGAGCTATTTATTATATATACCTAAGTTATAATATAAACATGCATGAAAGGGCATCATTTCCCAGCCGCCACAACCTTGTTGGGCCAATGTGGGTTTTATGTGGCGAACGTGGTGTTAGCTGGACTTGAGCTAACATTGTGGTACCTTTTTGGGCACCGGGAATTTTTCATTAAATATGAGTTATATGGGTTCCATGTGCGCTGCAAGTGGTTAAATGAATGTGGGTTTATTCTTGGACGGTTGATTGCGTTCGATGTGGGTTTGACATATTGACATGGGCAATTTATTGTGGGTAAACAAAGGGATGCCCAGTTGTGTTCCAATTGGGTTGCAATTAATGAGAGTTTACCATCGGGCCCCATGTGACTGTCATGGAAGCTACTAATGGGCAAATTAGCGTTGGATTACTGTGATATGACTGATTGAATCCCATATGGGTTTCGTGGGTTATACAAGAGCAAATTATTGTGGTTAACCAAGTGATACGCAGTTGTGTTCCATGTGGGTAAATTATGCACTTCACATGCAGGGGTAGTTAATGTGGTTAAACAATGAAATTAATGACTTGGGCTAGAAATGGACAAATTAGTTTGGGTTCACTCTGACATGACCAGTTGAGTTCCATTTAGGCATTTACGATGGCAATTTAATGCGGAACAACCAATGAATGCCCAGTTGTCTTCCATGTGGGCACAATTGGGTTGTATATTGGCAATTAATGTGAGTATGCCATGTATATAAACCTGGCCCCATGCGGGTTTTGTGGAGGTTTGACACTGTCACATTAGTGTGGGGTACCGCTGCACCGACTGATTGGGTCACATTTTGGGTTAAACATGGGTGATGCATGGCAAAGTTATGGTGAGTTAATGAAGGGAAGAAATTTCTCAGGTAAATATCATGATCATGCACTGTTTATATTTGTTATCGTTGTTCTATTCATTTAGTTCGTTGATAATTCTAGACAGTACGATAAATTCGTAACCGTAATATTTCGATAGGCTAACCTTACATTATGTTACTGCTAACGTGAACTATGCTAGACCTAATGTTAAATATCGTCGGTGATATCCCTCGATCGAGGTGTTCTATCAAAGTACCTGGGTAAGAGTACTAGATGTACATCGAGTAATATTTTGGGTGCAGTCTTCAAATTTGTCAAATGCTTAATTTACAATGATGTAGGCTGTAGGCCTTGGCCTCATTCATAATAGGGTAGCTTACGCACTAATTTAGGCTAACGTTAAGCTGCGAGTGGGAGGATAGGCCTTCTTATAGCAATCACATCCATGGAAGCCCCATGCAGGTTGTATGTGTAAAACGTAGGGTTAACGTGGGGAGGGCTTACCATGGATTTCATACTAGCGACGCGTATGGTCTTTGTATTTAATATGTGTGGAAACAAATACTTGGGCTAAATAACGGCTTTAGCCTAGACCTTTGTCCAATTAATGTGGGTCGCATATAGGCTACAACTGGGTTAATCGGTAGTTAACCTTGGGATGACTGACTGGTTCTCGCGTGTGGTGTTACATGACTTTGGAATGTGCCAATTTTGTGCGGGTAAATCAAGGATTGTCCAGTTGTATTTCATGGTATAAGATGAGTTGCACAAGGACAATTACTATGATTATAACATGTAATATATGTCAGCTGGGCCATGCGTTCGATGTGGAGGCTATAAAGAGCACCATAGAGGTTATTTTATTAACTGCTTCACCTTTTATGTGGTATTTTGTATATTAGTACACCTTGCAATAGCCAAATTTCTTGCACAGAAAGAACAGAGAACCTACAAATAGTTCAGTTATACACTGCAATAGTGGAGTGCATATGAATTTGCTTATCATATCCAGGAAGTTAACGTGCAACTCCTGTCAATGGGATTTACACAACTGATCATATACGTACTCAGTTAATTGCTGCTAAAGCATCCATTGCAGTTATAAAATGCTGATGGAAGTTTGAATTTTGGTTTCGACGCCGAAGGCTCTAGAATTGTTTCAGTCAATGATGACATGTGTGGTTTTAAAGGCATGTGTATATGTGTGTTAGTGCGGACAGCTAGCTCGCAAAGAAGAAAAAAATGTCATACTTACATGTTAATTATACCAATGTGGGTAGATGTGCTCTATTCCCTTCATATCATGATTATTAATAAATAGCTTAACGTAACTTCAAAACATTGTCTGATTAACTTTACTTAGTGTTTTGTGTTAATAGGTGATAGGTACAATTTTGTATGATTATTGCGTATCATTTTCTTAATACGCATGGTTTAGAAGAGCGTCACTCTGGACAGTTAGATGCCATAATGAGTAGATGTGCCGAATTGGTCGTGATTTGTCATATCATCAAATAATTAATTGGGATGAACTTCTTCAACTGTCAGCATTTTGCAATGCCCATGTCCACTCAACTAGAAGATCAATATTTTCACAACATCATGCATGTCTAATCAGCTTGATATTTAGTGCTGTTGATACGGCTGCTTTCAGTCAATGATAAACTGTTAATAAACAACTAAATATTCAATTATAGACATCATTATGAGACTTGAACACTTTGACCTCATTATGCGTCACGTAAAAAAAACCTTTATAGGGGTTGACCAATTTGGTTCCAAATAGTTTTGACCATGTGGATCATACGTGGGTTACCTAGTTCACACCTGTATAAGCTCTACAAAGAACCCACAAAAACTATCCTGTTTGGAACCAACATTATCCCAAATAGATTGCACATATGGAATTTGTGTAAGACCCTAATGTTTCCCACTTAGATTGTTGACTAAAGACAAATGTAAGCCCCAACATCCAAGAACGTTAGCTCATTTGGGGCCAACAAAGACCAGGCAGACTAACTGTATAGAACGCATATAGAGTTTTCCGATGTGGGATGTCTAGTTCATAAGTCCCAAAAATAACCCATTAATATATTGTGTGGAAGGTAATAGGACATATCTATATCCCAATATTATCCAAATATTATCCAATTTGGGAACGCCCACATGGGTCCGAAATGGGTCGCGCGGACAAAACAGTGGAGGTGCCACAGGGGCTGCCCATATTGACAAATATATGTTGCCAGGCATGCCCTATACGTGAGTCCCAAAGGGGTCATTTAGGACTCATGTCTACGCCACACTAGTTTGCTCAAGTGGGACCCACTTCTTCGGGCCACTGACATGAATCAGGCGAGACAAAATTCCATGGAACAATGTTGGTTACCCACATTGATCCCACTATGTTGCCCTTGTACAACCCGTGGCTACCGTAGATGTGATGGCTGGGTTAAACTCTGCGTTGATGATATTTTGGAGGAGACCCCCAAACTTCAATAACCCCTGGGTATAAAAATAGCCCAAAAAAGTCGAAAACAATATAGGCTTGTCTAAAATAATAAAAGCATGTCCAAATGTATATAAACATGTCGATACTAATATAAGTATGTCCAAAACTAATATCAGCTGTTCAAAATAATATGGGAGTGTCGACAAATTATATCTGCTACTGCAGTTACTGCTACTACAGCTGCTAAATTCATATTTGTAGTGAACATTTTGGCGTCTGAATTCACGCCATTTGTTGCAAATGTCCAAAACATTGCTTTGGACATTTTTTATACATATGGCATTCCGTAGCTGTCCCCTGACTGAAGAGCGGAGTTTGGGAGGTAGGGATATTTCCAACCCTACCCACCTTGCGCATACCACTTTATGTGTTCATGGTTTGTCTCCGCTTATATTAAGACCGATTTAATATATGTATATGTTCCTAGATTTCTCACTGGAAATATTCCCTCAAAAGTTGACTCAGAATCATTCGCATCATGTATTTCTATCAATGAGATCATGGTATAGGAAAATGAAGTTATTTGGAAACATGGTAAGATGGTCGAACAACCGTGTTTGGTTTTGATGGCAAATTTACTGTGAGATTTGGTCTATACATTTTCAGTCAAACGTTGAGATATTCCAAGACGCTATTGGAAGGTTATGGCTAAGAATCAAATTTCTACTTACAGCACTAACATAGTCATCATCGCACGACCGAGAGTATAAGGTTGCCAATTAGCAATACATTCTTCTTGCTATGCAAACAATTCGGAAATGTTTTCGGTGTTGAGAGAAGATATTGTTTTGGTGATAATATGTACTAGCCGGGCATATTTTCATGTCACTCATGTAGACTGAAGTCACTAGGTGGTGAGTCTAATGGATCAGGAAGTTAGCGAGGGCTAGGAATCCCCCTCCTTAAAACATTTGGCATAATTAACCACCTTACGTTCAACATATTGATATAAATCGGCTTACAAAATATACAAATCACTTTCATAACTTTGAACAGACCAATTAGCCCCTTCAAAAGACTGTGTTTAGGTGTGTCACGCTGTTATTGATCTATTACTTGTAACGAAGTTTCGTAAATTGAAATTAGTGTGTTTGAGTCTTAACACATTAATTCGTTTCGATTAACAATGATGCTAATATACCCTTCCATGTTTCATTTTTCTCTTTAAATCTCCAGTTTGTGGTAGTAACTTTCACCTACATGAATAGCAGAAAATAAATAGGAAGCGTTAATATCACTTCAGCTTCAGTATTTCAAGTTCTGGTGCTTTTCGCGATTTTTTTATTTATGGAAGCAATTGTTGTAAACAGAACGATACAATTTGAAAGTACTATGAAAATATACACAGTTTTGCAAGGGGGTTGGGTTAGCCTTATATGTAGCCCAAATGGTATTGATGAAATACACATTGTTACCAAAGGATCACCACTGGTTACCTCACAGAGACTTTCGGAATCGTAATCAGATGATATTGCCCAATATTTCATACACTAGTAAGTTATCGCAATAACTGAGTAAACGCCAAAGGTCACGTGATCAAAGGAGATAAGGTCAAACTTGTGCAAGTACCATAATGACCTAAAATGTTTAGTTAACTCTTTTCAGGTTTCCAAGTCAAGGATATTCCGGTAGCTAAACAAAAGTGCTTAGCAAGTTAAACTTAGTCAGTATAATGAAACTGTCATTTTGGATAATTAAAATAATTGACAGTGTTGTAACCATGAGGAAGTACTGAAGTGACTGCATTATTTGAATGAATGTTATTGTATATTTGTATCCAAATGTTGGGAGGATATTTGCAACTCTATGGATTGCCTATTTATGCCTATTATAAACCAGTTAACCGGTTAATTTCATTGGACAGTTAACTGCTTTTTGAAAAACATCGAAGGGTGCTTTGCGCCCTCTTTATTTGTTTTCTGCGGATGTCCATGGAAATAGCCTAAATGTTTTCAACCGCTACAGACCGCAAAAGTTTTCTTTTGTAGTTTATGTTTGTCAAAGATAGTTTGAATATTCATTGCACTAGGCTTATGTGATCCTTCCGTATATTTCAATCTTTACCTATCTGCTGCTTTATAAGACTTGTCGATATAATGTCTACTGTACCCAGTACTAGTTGGTAAAATATATTCCCCCCAATATCAACTTTGATGTTAGAAAATTGATCTATATTAGAGATGTTATCTATTTTAAATGGTGATGGTTGTGATTGGTATATGAAAGACAATACGAGCCATCAATGAGCGCTAGTCACAACAGGTTCTTGTTAAACATCCCATGTATTTAACTTCGGTTCCGACTACTTACCCCCTCACTTTCATTGAAATGAAATGCAACCAAAGAAAAGATTAAAAGCGCCATCATTTTGCATTTCCGTAAACTGCTACTAAAGCTACTTAGTCTCCAACAATCTTTTTTTTCTTCTTTTCGATGCATTGAACGTGTCAGTACTGCTAATTGATGAGGGGTATATTCCATCTACAGTTATAAGTATTCCAGATATTTGTTATGGTGGATCTCATAAACTGGTCGCAATCAGAAAAGACGAAATCTGAGCTATACATGAGGATACGTCCCCCAGTTGTTAATGAGATAAAAAGTGCTGTTTTAATACGTTAGATATGCTGCCTTTGGCCATTTTGTAAGTAATAAATTAACATTGATGTCATTGACAAGTAATTCTTCAATTTTAAATTTAGGAAGTTTTGGTAGGAATGCACGAGGATCCAGTGGCGTGCGCAGGATTCAAAGGTAGGTTCTGAATTTTGTGAAAATTCCAGATGCGAATGAAAGATTTTACAAAAGAATTGCAAAAATAGAGATTAAATGGTGCATTATGAGGTAGTTTTTAGACTTAGTAGGTTAATATCAATATCTCTAAATGGAAGGTTGTTCTCATAACTAAAAATAGGTTCAACATTCCCCCTGGTTGATTAAGTATAGTCCATGGCCTATTAAGTATCTGAGTCCTCCCTAAGGAAAAACAAATACAAAACAATATAAACGTCATTCGGTACATTCTGATATACATGTATTTAAACCTTTAGGAATGTTTTGCTAATAAGTACTTTTTGTGAGGTTCCAGAAGGTCGGGGTGGGGGTTAAACCCGTGGTAGTGGTCCGACTCTTTCTCGGCTAAATGCAAAATAACTCCGACTGAACAATTTACCTCTAATGATAATGGATTTGTCTGCTACGTCAAGTGCGTAAGTGTCGGTTTCAGTGCATATACCGGTACTTAACCAAGTTGTGGACATTCTTGTGTGGCATTAACGATATATTAGTTTGTCAATCGTGGAAATTATGGAACGCGGAAAGGGTCAACATGAGGAGCCGTCCACTCAGAAATGGTCGTTCGCTCAGAAACCGTCCACTTAGAGATCGCCCCTCAAATACAGCAGCCGTCCATTTTGAAATCGCTGTTTAACGTGAGGCGCCGTCCACGAGATGGCCGTTGATACACAGACCGTCTTACCAGAGATTGCCGCGCAAAAACACCCAACTTTTCGGGAACCGTCCATTCAGAAATGGCCGTTGACTTAGAAACCGTCGCGACTGAGAAATGGTCGTGACTTAGAAATCGTCCATTCAGAGATCGTTCACTCAGAGATCGTCGTCGTCTCAGAGATCGTCCATTTGAGTGACAGCCAAATTTGCATATTTATATAGTGGGCGGGCGTGAACTTTTCAGTCACAAAGTCGAGGTGCGTCGACCGTTCGCACTTGTACTCGTTCATTGAATTTTCAATCACAAATTAAAATAGATCAAAACGATGATATACAACTCGATGAATTTGTAAAAATCGGTTTCAACAACAGAAGAGCGGCAGATTTGCTTGATTGCAGTGAATCAACTGTTGTAAATGGAGGCGTGCTTCTTTAGGCCTCTGGAAATAAAGATGTATCTTTCGCAATACAAACCTAACGTTAGTATGATGAGTGTATGAGTACGTTGCTGGTATTCCTCAGCTTGCGGCCAATCCCTAATACTAGACTTGACCCTCATACTCGTTTGATTTGATCCATTTCATTCAGTATCGGTTCGTACTCAGAGTTTATGGAGTTTATGGAGTTTCGGGAGTTTATGCATGTTGAGACGACGTACAATTAAGCCCATTAGTATTTTTAATTAATAATTCGTGATTACCAGTTGTAATTTTCCCCAAAAATTATTGATTTGTTAGTACGAATTATAATTTTGCTGTAATGAAATACTTGTATGTTTTAATGAAATATTACTTGTTAAAAATGAGTTATTATTCATAATGATGAATTATTAATTTGTAACAATTAATATCGTATTAATAAGTACCACACATAAAAAAATTTAACATGCAATTATATGCAAATTTTAATATCATACGAATTGTAATTTCTTTAAATGATTATTGATTTTTTAATACAATTTATTTGTTTTAATGATATACTATTACATTTGTAATGAAACGTTACTTGATAACACTGAATTTACTAATTCATAATAAGGGATCATTAAGTGTTTGCAATGTTTTGTAAATTTGTAACAGCTAGTGGAATTAGTATTGTGTAATTATTTCATTATTGTAAATTAAAAATTAAATGTTAACATTTGTAGTTACCAGGGTTAACAGTTATGATCATCTATGTTCATCATGATTCACATCACATTTTTCCATTGCCAAGAATATGTTAAATTTGATGCTCAGTTACTGAAGGCATACATGTTAAGTCATCACTTTCTTTTATTTTGACAAATGCTGAGCCCCCCCACATGGAAGGTCAAATCTCGGTCAAATTGATAAGACCAATGAAAAAAAAACTGGGCCTAGCGACGGATGTTACTACTTTCCAAATTAGTTATTCCTGTTTGTCTATGAGTTGCCTGTTCCCTTTCGAAGTTACGGGAAACTTCTTCGGCATTTTCGACCCCCAACGTGGGGATTATTTCTTCCATCTTATTTCTTTTGGATTCTGGAAACTTTCATTGCATGTGGTCTTCGGTGTACCGAGACGAAATTACTCTCCTGAAAAAGGGAGGGGCGCCGCAGATACGACTTCGGAATGAGGCGGGAACAACAGCGTTCTACTGTAAAAGCGCGGTGTACGTTACTGGGCGGGAGTACAGCCGGTAAATAGTCCGCGCCCACTTAATGCATATACGTATATAGCCATTGTAAAGGGAGGACGAATTCTAAGTAGGCGCGGCTCAGCATCGACCAGCGTATTGTAAGTGAACGATTTCTGAGTCAACTGCCATTTCTGAATGAACGGTTTCTGTACTTCAACCGCGATTTCAAAATGGGCGGCTGTTGCATTTGAGCAACGAACTCTGAGTGGACGGTCTCTGAGTGAGCAACCATCTCTGAGTGGACGGCGCCTCACGTTAAACGGCAATTTCTAAGTGGGCGGCTGCTTGCATTTGAGCGGCGATCTCTAAGTTAACGGTTTCTGGGTGAACGACCATTTCTAAGTGGACGGCGCCTCACGTTGACCCTTTCCGCGTTCCATAGAAAATGCTTCTTTTTCATGATGTTAGCATTACAGGTATGTTGGATAACGTTGAACAAATGCCGTTAATTTATAATCAGCCATGTTCGCTAAATTCCTACGAATTACGGAGTACTTTCGGAGACACCATTAACGCAGCTAAGGTAATATTTTCATATAATTTATGTCTCACACAATCACACTCTTATGCAGATGTCACCAAAAGCTCGAGTATCAAGGGGTCGCTACATATATTTTGCCTGCCGATGTTTAAAAATCGAACTGTTTGCAGTGTTAAGAGAACGTCGCGTACGTTCAGTGCCATTACATAATACATCGATGACATCCCAGATAATAATTATAACGAATTATTTATTGTTTTTTGTTGCCAACTTTTCAGTGAGGTTTGGTCTATTAATGTTTATTCACACGTTGAAATATATCAACTGGTGAAACATTATTCCTGCCGTTCAACCAACTCAGTTCCGTTTTCAGTGTTACGAGAAAATACTTTGTTGTTGATGTTACTCTGATATATCGACTTGTCGTTGTTATGAGCATAAATTCATGTCACTCGTGTAGACAGAAGTCGCTGGGTGGCGAGTATAAGGGGAGAGGAAGTTGGCTGGGCTTAGAATCCCCCCTCCATCATTTGCCACATAGTCCATGCAAAGTAAACAAAATAATTCCATACAGCTAAACGGGGTAAATAGCCTCTCTCCCTCCCTCAAAGATATGTGTTTAGACCAGTCACTCTCTTAGCAATCTATTATCGATAATGAATCTTCGTAAGTTGAAGCTATAGAGCATTCGTTTCAATTGACAATAACTTCATCCCTATTTTTTTCCTCTTTTAATCTTCAGTCTTTCTTCGTACATCTCCTCCACAGGAAACAAATAATAGCAGGCGTTAAGATGACTTCAGTTTCAGTATTGCGGATCCTGGTGCTTGTCATTTACACAAATGTTTCATTTCTTGAAGCAAGTGCCGCACATGGGGAAATACAGTTTGAAAATATTACGAAAACGTATTCAGTTTTGGAAGGCGATAAGATTAGGTTTATATGCAACCCACTGGATATTGAGAAAATGTTAATTACTAACACAGAATCAGTGTTGGTTTTCTCAGGGACATTACGTGAAGCATTTTCAGATGAATTTGAATTTGAATGCAATGAAACAAGTTGTGCACTTACCATTAAACAAATAGAGAGAAAACATGGGGACGAATATGAATGCAGTTTTCCTAAACAAAATTTGATTATAGAAGTTCTTAGCAGTCCATCACATGATTATCCTGTGTGTAATTCAAGCTACACCAATAATACATTCTTCCTCGATTCGTTTCAAGAACCATTCCGTTTTAATTGTCTGTCTGAAGAAGGATTTCCATCAGTTAACATGTCATTATCTGTCAATCATGGAGATGGTGAGATAACTGATGCAAATTTAACGATAAATCGAACAAATGGTATTGCATCACTTTCTTATTCATCCTATCTGGATTCATCGTTTAATAACAGTACCTTCGTCTGTACTGTCACACAACAGCTACCTACTCCCTATCACAGCTACAATCAATCTTGTTCCTTCGGACCATTGATGCTACCGGTATTCTCGATATCGATTCATCCATCTCACTATACAGTCACCACAAAGAATACAGAAAACATTACTCTCATGTGTACCAGTAATGTGAGTGGAGTTGTATTAGAGTGGACCAATATTCCTCTCGACGATTGGAATTATAATATCACTCGGATCAATGATTCATTACAGCTGAAGATTTTAGATCATGAATCAAGTATCGATCTACCAATAACTATTAAGTGTAGTGGTTGGTATGGAGGAATTACGGTGTCCCAAAATGCAACAATCGATTCCGCGAGTACAGACGAGCATATACTCCTCCCTACGATACTAATAGCTTCATTGATAGTGTTTGTCATCTTGGTCATCATCGCTATAGTTCTTGTACTAATCGGAGTACTTAAAAACAGGGAAAGAAAAACAATAAGACAGCAGCTTCCTGCAATGTCATTAACGGATACAGGACAGACACGCTCTAACTTATCTTCTCAGGGTAACACTCAGTCACCGCTTCCTGGCACTTACACGACTACAGTAAGTCCTGAAAGTATGAATATGCAACATCAACGAATGAATGAAGACATGTTGTACGCTCGATCGATAACTTTACAACAACAAACAGAGAAAGAAACAGAACAATATTTTGATATCAATGAAGTTGCTTCATTTACATAAGACGAAGATTATTATCTCGTTCCAAGTCAGCATGAAACAGCGGTTTTGTACCATGATATTAGTTAGTTTAAGGAGCGTGCGCAAGGGCGGGGTAGGAATGGGGGTGATGGGACGTTTGTGCATTCAGACGTGGAAAATAGAGCTATATAATACATAGACCTATGTTATAGTATAAACATGCATCCAAAGGCATCATTTCCCAGCCACCACAACCTTGTTGGCCCTATGTGGTTTTATGTGGCGAATGTGGGGTGAACTGGACTTAGCTAACATTGTATTACCTTGTTGAGCATCGTGTTTTTTTGCATTCAATATGAGCTGGTTCCATGTGCGCTGTAAATGGTTAAATTAATGTGGGTTAATTCTGGGACGAGTGATTGCGTTCGATGTGAGGTTTGACATGTGGACATGGGCAACTTATTGTAGGTAAACCAAAGGATTTCCTGTTGTGTTTCACGTGGGCTGGAATTGAGAGTATACCATCTGGAACCCATGTGGCTTTCATGGAAGCTGCGAATGGGCAAATTAGCGTTGGGGTACCATGATATGACTGATTGAAACCCATTTGGGTTTTTCATGGGTAATACAATATCAAATTAATGTGGGTTAACCAAGCGATACTCAACTGTGTTCCATGTTGGTACATGGGCAATTAATGTGAGTATGCCATGTAATACAAACCTGAACCCCATGTGGGTTTTTTGGATGTTAGAAACTGTCACATTAGTGTGAGATAACGCTGGACTGACTAATTGGGTCACATTTTGGGTTATACATAGGTTAAGCATGGCCAAGTTATTTGGGTTACCGAAGGGAAGAAATCTCTCGGGTGAATATCATGATCAGGCACAGTTTATATATGAATGTTTTTTTTTTTTCATTTAGTTCGTTGATAACCCTAGACAGCCCATAAATTCGTGATCGTAACGTCTCGATGGGCTAACCTTACTTTATGTTACCGCTAAAGTAAACTTTGTAGGCCTAACGTTAAATATCGTCAGTGTGGGATATCCCTCGATCGAGGTGTATTATCACACACCTGGGTCGGATTACTACATGTACATCGAGCAATATTTGGGGTGCAGTCTTCAAATTTGTCAATATTTATATCTTAAATTTACAATTATGTAGGCTTTAGGTCTTGGCCTCATTCATAGCGTAGCTTACGCAATAATTTTTGATAACGAGTGGGAGGAGAGGCCTACATATAGCAATCACATTCACAGAGGCCCCATGCAGGTTGAAAAACGTGGAATTAAAGTAGGGAGGGCTAACCATGGATTATATACTAGCGGCAACGCGTATGGTAGTTGTATTAACTATGTGTGGACATAAATACGTGAGCTAACATCACCGCTTTAGCCTAGATCTTGTCCAATTAATGTGGGTTGCATGTTAGCTTCAAATAGGTACATTGAAGTGGATTAAGCTTAGGATGACTGACTGGTTCTCGTGTGTGGTTTTACAGGACTTTGGAATGTGCCAATTCTGTGCGGGTAAATCAAGGATTGCTCGGTTGTGTTGATATGGGTATAATATGAGCTGCACAAGGACAATTAATATGATTATAACATGTAATATATCTCAGCTGGGCCATGTGTTTGTTATGGAGGCTAAAAGTGCACAATAGGGGTTATACTAATTATTAACTGCTCCACCTTTTATGTGATTTGTTTTAAAGTACTACACCTAGCTATTGTCAAATTTCTTGCACAGAAAGTAAAGAGAACCTTCACATAGTTCAGCTTTATACAAAAAATATGAAATTGCATATGTATTTGCTTAATATCATAATCAGGAAGTTAACGTGCAACTTCTGTCAATGGGATTTACACAACCTATCATATGCATACTCAGTTATATTGCTGCTAAAGCATCCATTGTAGTTTTAAATTGCTGGAGTATAGTTTTCGGTTTCGACGCCGAAGGCTCGAGAATTTATACAGTCAATGATGACGTGTGTGTATTTATAGGCGTGTGTATTACATGTGTTAGTGACAGTTAGCTCGCAAACAAGAAATAGTGGCAATTCATACCTACATAATTTGTGCATTTTGATGAGCAGATATGCCATATTTGTTTTATGGTTCCCTTATGTGAATATTAATGAGTGGTCAGGGATTAATATAAAGTTTGTAATTCATATTTTTCATACTTTATATGATGGTGTAAGTACGCGATATGTACATTGTTATTATTATAAAATTTAATCTCATTAGTATTCATGATTGGACGAAGTTTACTATTTAAATGCTATGACTGTAAATATAACACTGTTGGTAGATGTGCTGTATTTCTTTCAAGTCATGACATGTCATTGGCAGTTATACAAAGCCAGTTTATACGCATTTACACAACAGCAGAATCACTGTGTTCAAGTGGTACGGACTTCGGTCTGTGACACAGGATAGATGGATAGATGGATAGATGGATAGATGGATAGATGGATAGATGGATAGATGGATAGATGGATAGATGGATAGATGGATAGATGGATAGAGGGATAGAGGGATAGAGGGATAGATATAGATAGATAGATTTATATATTATGAAAATTAGATGTTTATATGACCGGGTTTGAGGATGACTCATGGGGTAACGGTATACAGATATAGCGTCCTCTCTTGGCGCGAAGATGTGACCACATCATATATGTCTACGGATTAAATTCACTTCAGTATACAAGCAATCTTTACGGAATTCGCTTCTACATATTGGTAACGACGTTCAGAAACACCATAATTACAGTCCGTATAAACTACATCAATGAAATCTTAATATTGTTATATGGTGATGTCCGAAGTGTAATCAAGACTCTTGTTTTGGGCCTTTACATGACGACAATTTTTTTTTCTCTGAACAAATTTGGTTCACCACTATTGCTGTATCATGCATATGCCTACTCTGTTGAAACTGACCAATTAAATTATCAGTGTTCTGCAAATGGCATAGTCCTAACACGTGACCGCAAGAATCTCTTGCTTAACCACCAAAAATCTAAGGAATAATGTTTTGAAAACAAGCAAATCAAATACGAAGGTCTCATTCTATCAAATTTGCAACGTATTATTATTATAACTGAGGGAATCTGAGGTGGCTAGAACCTCCAAAACTGAGTACTTGGGAGTATACATCGATGACAGTTTGAATTTGTTTTCCTCTTTTATATACCGTGCTGCCTTATGCATTCAATCCAAGCAGTTTTTGTGAATTGAATTGAATTTGTGTTGTAGTTTGTTTGATATATCGTTTTTGCTTTTAACTTTCGAATGTGTAGATGTATTTTATATGAGATCATATGATCTCACCGTGTTTGCCCCTTTTATATCAGTTATTCTTCCTGTTAACGTATTTTATGAATCCTCTTTATAAATTATATATTTATACTGGAATGAATAAATAAAATACATGAAATGAAATAAATGAAACGTTATGTGCACAATTCAGCAAAGTTGGAAAAATGCTCTACTTAAAGTAGCATGTTTTACGTTTACAGAAAATGAATAACTGTGAACTTTAATGACATAAAAATCTCTTACGAAATTTCAGTCAAATCGAAGGAAACACGGTGACAAATGTCTCTTTTGTATATTTGGTATGTATTTTGTATGTGTCGTTTAAATGGTAACAAAAGAGCTCAAAGAGGAACAAGCGGTGGTTCGAAGCGGGCACAATAAGGAATAAAATAAACGGAGAGTGACCCTCAGTTCTAACTTATTTATATTTCGTGTATACTTCTCGTACATCCCCGTACGCGTGACAATATACAGATATTACTGAGCATATCAAACATGATGTAGGTGAATATAATTCTATGGTCTGGGCAGAAGTAAGGGAGTGGTGGGGTGGAAGGCATATGAGATGAGAGACGGAATTTGGTCCAGTGCTATGGAATCGAACTTCTCGGACTCGTCGTGCTGTGAACTCATACTTGTCTCGGACTCGGACTAGCAGGATTCGGACTGCGATCTGCTAGACTCGACTACATCTCTACGAGCTGAAAAATACAATCTAATACACAATACAATCTCACAACAGTCAAGAAAAGATGATGGGTTTATTAGCTGGGCAAACATCAGTAAATTAGAAAAAAAAAACTATTATCGCATGACACAAATATATCCTACATTGCAAAATATGTATTGCTAAGTTTTATAAGTGAGGTGTAATACATTTATTGCTTCGTACACATACTTTTAAGATGCGTTTTAACATTATACTATATGTGTGTGTGTGTCTTAAAATTAGGAGGGAGCTTTACAATGGCATTCATTTGCTAATGGATACATCGAATATGTATATCGTGTGACTGAGTTGGAACAAAATCTTAATGACGTGAATATAAGCGACACTGTCAGCGAACTTTAATGCTATCGCCTCTTGTCAAATATTTTGATCATTCGTACTTAGTGCAATCAAATTTTATCGAGTGTAAGAAGTCGATCAGCGTCAGTTAGTTTCAATACTGTAACAATGTTACACAGTGACCAATGTTGTACATTTATCATTACGTTTTTGTGCACAGGTTTTATTCTTGGGTGATTTAAAAAAAATGTACATATCATTTTCCAAGCTGGTGTAGATCGATTTCGAGACCGCAAAGCCTTTTTGGGACCGATTGCAGCGACTGACTA
>KN883024.1:100929-123953 GCA_000934455.1 Apostichopus parvimensis
TCGTAATAATCATAATAATTTTGATTATCACAATAATCATCATAATAGTATGATGGCCTTGAAGTTGCTCATGTTAACGGTTTAAATATAGAGTGCCCTCACTTTGCGCCAGTATACATTATAGTGACCATATAATATACGTCTGTCGATCAAACCCACTTCATATATTTTCACTTCCAAGTAGGAGTATAACGACGTTCCGAAACACCATAAACGCATTTACGGTAACATTTCATTTCCATTTTAATAAGAAAATATGACTGTATTTCTGTGTAATTTTCGATTTATTCTTCTTTTTCCTTGAGTTATCATTTCCTGAATGGGATTGTCGTACTTTGTAAAGCCCTAAAGGCTTCGTGGACAAGTGTTTCATATTTAATTTAGCAAACTATATGTGTATTATCATGTACAGTGTATCGAAATACAAGTAAATGAAGTTAAAAATGCTGTTAGCTGACCGATGAGTGTGACCTGTAAGAGATGTTTCACTTATTGTCTTTGAAATAATATATATTAATACACGTTATACCAATGTGTCATCAAATTTATTATTGGTAATTTGCATAGTTTGTAAACCATCTCGGATGATAGCTACGTAACCTAGCTATAATTATTGGGAGAAGAATCAATTCATAAAAAATCTCGGGTCACTACATAAATTTCACTTGATGTGTTTCTATTGATATTAGGTTGCTCGGGTCTGTGCTCTTAACTTAGTTTCAGCACTTGGCGTATTATATATATAACATTGGATGTATACATCGGCGTGCATATTATTTGAATGGTGGTATAGGTGGGTTCTGTATTAATCTTTTTCATAATCATAATAGTAATAATCATCATATTTCAAAATTTCCCTCGGCTGACTAGGGAAGGGGCCTGAATCTAAATGCGAGGGCTAGAAGCGAATGAAGGATTTTAAAATAGATGGGTTGATGAACTGAGGTCTTAAAATCCTATTTTATTGTGGGAGGTTTTAAGGGTCATCCTCGAGAAAACATGTAGACACCATTCTGAGGCATATTTAGACTATAAATTAGGTCTTTATGAGTAGCAGTATACTTTTTTGGACGTTGAAAAAAATGGGAGATGGGGAAGCTACATCCGCAGTACAGCTCAATTCTTCCCGGCTTAATGCTGTCCCCCGACTGAAGAGCGGAGTTTTCGGGATAGGGGTATGCCCAACCACATACCTTGATCACACCACTGTACTCATGTCTGTTCTTGGGTTGGACAAAATGAAGACCGATCTATTACATGCCTATGTTTCTCACCGAAAGTTGTCCCTCAAAAGTTGAGAAAATTTCAGTCTCAAATGCTGGCAAGTTTCTTGTGACTTAGAATCTTTCGCATGATAAATTACTATCTAGCCATATGAAAGTATAATTATTTGGATACAGGGTTGAATGTTTGAACAACCGTTTTGGGTTTTTAGCTGCAAATTGTCAGTGGGTTTGGGTCTTTAAATGTTATTGGAAGGTTATGGCTAAGAATCCCATTTGTACTTACAGCACTCACATAGTCATTATCACACGATCGAGAGTGCAGGGTTGCCAATTGGCAATACATTATTCCTGATGTTCAAACAATTCAGAAACGTTTTTAGTGTTAAGAGAAAATATTGCGTTGGTGATGTTATTATGACGTACTGGGCATACATTCATATTACTCGTGAGGCCGAAGTCTCTAAGGAAGTAAGCAAAGGCTTAGAATCCACCTCTTAAAATCATTTGGCATAATTAACCGCCGTATACGTTCAAAATGTTGATATCTATCCATGCAAAATACACACATGATTTTGACGGGCCAATTAGCCCCCTTCAAAGGATTGTGTTTAGGGTTGTCACTCTCTTAGTGATATATTACCTATAAAAGAGTCTCGTAAATTGAAACCAGTGTGTTTGGGACTTACGATTTTTTTCAATTAACAATGATGTTAATATACCATTTTATGTTTCTTTTTTCTCTTTGATCTCCAGTTTGTGGTAGTACCTCTCACCTACACGAAAAACAGAAACAAATTAACAGGTGTTAAGATGACTTCAGCTCCAGTCTTTCGGGTTCTAGTGTTTTTCGCAAATTGTGTATTTATGAAAGCAATTATTGTAAATAGAACGATACAGTTTGAATATCCTATGAAGATATATACAGTTTTGCAAGGCGATAGGGTTAGTCTTTTATGTAGCCCATATGATATTGATGATATGAACATTTTTAACAAACGATTACAACTGGTTACCTCAGGGAGACTGAAGGAATCGTTTTCAGATGAAAAGCAGTCCTTCTCAGGATTATCCTGTGTGTAATTCAAGCAACACCAATAATACCTTCTTCCTCGATTTGTTCCAAGAACCATTCTATTTTAGTTGTCTGTCTGAAGAAGCAAATCCACCAGTTAACATTTCTTTATCTGTCAATCATGGAGATGGTGAGATAAACAACATAAGTGACGAAAGTGTAACGATATATAAAACAAATGAGACTGTTTTACTTTCTTATTCATCCTATCTGGATTCATCGTTTAATAACATAACCTTCGTCTGTTCTGTCACACAACAGTTACCTGCTCCCTATCAGAGCCACAAAAGGTCTTGTTCCTTTGGACCATTGATGCTGCTACCGGTATTCTCGGTATCGATTCATCCATCTCACTATACAGTCACCACAAAGAGTACAGAAAATATTACTCTCATGTGTACCAGTAATGTGAGTGGAGTTGTATTAGAGTGGACCAATATTCCCCTCGACGATTGGAATTATAATATTACTCGGATCAATGATTCATTACAGCTGAAGATTTTCGATTATGGATCAAGTATAGATAGACCAATAACTATTAAGTGAAGTGGTTCGTATGGAGGAAGAACTGTCTCCCGATACGTCACAATCGATTCCGCGAGTAGGCATACAGACAAGCATATACTTCTCCCTACATCAATAATAGCGGCATTGATAGTGTTCGTAATCTTGGTCATCATTGCTATAGTTCTTGTACTAATCGGAGTACTCAAGGAAAGAAAAACAAAAAAACAGCAGCTTCCTGCGATGTCATTAACGGATACAGGACAGACACGCTCTCAGTTATCTTCTCAGGGTAACACTCAGTCACCGCTTCCTGTCACTTACACGACTACAGTAAGTCCTGAAAGTATGAATATGCAACATCGACGAATGAATGAAGACATGTTGTACGCGCGATCGATAACTTTACAACAACAAACAGAGAAAGAAACAGAACAATATTTTGATATCAATGAAGTTGCTTCATTTACATACGACGAAGATTATTATCTCGTTCCAAGTCAGCATGAAACAGCGGTTTTGTTGAGCATCGCGTTTTTTGCATTAAATATGAGTTGGTTCCATGTGCGCTGTAAGTGGTTAAATTAAGGTGGGTTAATTCTGGGACGAATGATTGCGTTCGATGTGAGGTTTGACATGTTGACATGGGCAACTTATATAGGTAAACCAAGGGATTCCCAGTTGTGTTTCATGTGGGCTGGAATTGAGAGTATACCATCTGGAACCCATGCGGCTTTCATGAGAGCTACGAATAGGCAAATTAGCGTTAGATTACCATGATATGACTGATTGAATCCAATCTGGGTTTTTCATGGGATTTTACAACAGCAAATTAGTGTGGTTTAATCAAGTGATTCTCAGCTGTGTTCCATGTGGTATGTCATGTAATACAAACATGTCCCCCATGTGGGTTTTGTGGAGGTTAGAAACTGTCACATCAGTTTGTGGTAACGCTGGACTGACTGATTGGGTCACATTTTGGGATATACATAGGTTATACATGGCCAAGTTATTGTGGGTTACCGAAGGGAAGAAATTTCTCGGGTGAATATCATGATCAGGCACAGTTTATATATGCTTTTTTTTCATTTAGTTCGTTGATAACCCTAGACAGCCCATAAATTCGTGATCGTAACGTTTCGATGGGCTAAACTTACTTTATGTTACCGCTAAAGTATACTTTGTAGGCCTAACGCTAAATATCGTCAGTGTGGGATATCCATCGATCGAGGTGTTCTATCAATACACCTGGGTCGGAGTACTACATGTACATCGAGCATTATTTTGGGCGCAGTCTTCAAATTTGTCAATATTTATATGTTTAATTTACAATGATGTAGGTTGTAAGCCTTGGCCTCATTCATATTAACGTAGCTTACGCACTAATATAGGCTAACGTTAAGCTAAGAGTGGGAGGATAGTCCTATCAGCAATCACATCAATAGAGGCCCCATGCAGGTTGAAAAACGTGGGATTAACGTGGGGAGGGCTAACCATGGATTACATACTATATCGACGCGTATGGTAGTTGTATTAAGTATGTGTGGAAACAAATACGTGGGCTAACATCATCGCTTTCGCCTAGACCTTTGTCCAATTAATGTGGGTCGCATGTAGGCTACAACTGGGTAAATCGGTAGTTAACCTTGGGATGACTGACTGGTTCTCGCGTGTGGTGTTACATGACTTTGGAATGGGCCAATTTTGTGCGGGTAAATCAAGGATTGCCCAGTTGTATTTCATGGTATAATATGAGTTGCACAAGGACAATTACTATGATTATAACATGTATATAATATCAGCTGGGCCATGCGTTCATTGTGGAGGCTATAAAGTGCACCATAGGGGTTATGTTATTAACTGCTTCACCTTTTATGTGGTATTTTTTATATTAGTACACCTTGCAATTGTCAAGTTTCTTGCACAGAAAGAACAGAGAAACTTCACATTGTTCAGCTTGATACACAACAATATGAAAGTGCATATGTATTTGCTTATCATATCCAGGAAGTTAATTTAACGTGCAACTTCTGGCAATAGGATTTACACAGCTTATCATATACATACTCAGTTATATTGCTGCTAAAGCATCCATTGTAGTTTTAAAGTGCTGGAGTATAGTATTCGGTTTCGACGCCGAAGGCTCGATAATTTATACAGTCAATGATGACGTGTGTGTATTTATAGGCGTGCGTACTATGTGTGTTAGTGACAGCTAGCTCGCAAACAAGAATTAGTGGCATGTCAAACCTACATAATATATGCATTTTGATGAGCAGATATGCCATATTTGTTTTATGGTTCTCTTATATGAATATTGATGAGTGGTCAGGGCTTAATAAAAAGTTTGTAATTCATATTTTTCATACTTTATATGAATGGTGATAGTATGCGATATGTACATTGTTATTATTATAAAATTTAATTACATTAGTATTCATGATTGGACGAAGTTTAATATTTAAATGTTATGTCTGTAAATGTAACACTGTTGGTAGGTGTGCTCTATTTCTTTCAAGTCATGACATGTCATAGACAGTTATACAACTAAAGCTAGTTTATACGCATTTACACAACAGCAGAATCACTATGGTCGAGTGGTAAACACACCATAAACACAGTTCGTAGAAACTACTTCAATGAAGTTACTCTAATTGTTAAATAGTGATGTCCGAGGTGTAAATCAAGGCCATTGATTTGGGCCTTCACATGACGAAAATTGTGTTTTCCCTGAACAACTTTGGTTCACCACTATTGCTGTATCATGCAAAACCCTGTCGAAACTGACCAATTAAATTATCAGTGTTCTGTAAATGGCATAGTCCTAACACGTGACCGCAAGAATTTCTTGCTTAACCACCAAAAATCAACGGAAAAGTGTTTTGAAAACAGACACATAAGATATGAAGGTCTCATTCTATCAAATTCGCAACGTATTAAAATTATTTATTGAGGGATCTGAGGTGGCTAGAACCTCCAAAACTGAGTAATTGGGAATATACATCGATGAGAGTTTGAATTTTCTTTTCCTCTTTTATATACCGTGCTGTCTTATACATTCAATCCAAGCAGTTAAAATTCTTGTTGTAGTTTGTTTGTTATATCGTGTTGTATTTTAACTTTCGTATGTGTAGATGTATTTTATATGAGATCCTATGATCTCACCGTGCTTGTCCCTTTTATATCAGTTATTCTTCCTGTTAACGTATTTTATGAATCCACTTTTATAAATGTTATGTTTATACTGGAATGAAATAAATGAAATGAAATAAATAAAAACTATATGTGAACTTTCAGCAAAGTTGGACAAAAGCTCTATTAAGAGTTGCATGCTTTACGTTTACATAAAATGACCTATTGTGAACTCAAATGACCTTCAATTATAAGTCTCTTACGAAATTTTAGTCAAATCGAAGGAAATACAGTGGAAAATATCTCTTTTGTATATTTGGTATGTATTTTGTATGTGTCGTTTAATGTGTCGTTTAAATGGTAATAAAAGAGCCCGGAGAGGAAAAAGCGGTGGTTGAAAGCTGGCACAATAAGGAATACAATAAACGGAGAGGGACCCTCAGTTCTACACTTAACTTATTTTTCGTGTATACTTCTTGTACATCCCCTTACGCGGGACAATATACAGAAGCTTTACTGAGCACATCACACATGATGCAAAGGTGAATATAGTGTCATAGGCCTGGACAGAGGTAAGGGAGTGGTGGGGTGGAAGGCAAATGAGATGAGGGACGGAATTTGGTCCGTTGCTCTGGAATCGAACTTCTCGGACTCGTCGTGCTGTGAACTCATACTTGTCTCGGACTCGGACTAGCAGGATTCGGACTGCGATCTGCTATACTCGACTACATTCCTACGGCCTGAAAAATATATACAATCTAATAAACAATACGATCTCACAACAGTAAAGAAAAGATGATGGGTTTATTAGCTTGGAAAACATCAGTAAATTAGAAAGGAAACTATTATCGCATGATACAAATGTATTCTACATTGCAAAATATGTGTTGCTAAGTTTTATAAACGAGGTGTGATACACATATTGCTTCGTACGCAGTTTTACGATGCGCATTACAATTATGAATCGTTTTTTTTTTGGTGTGTGTCCTAATATTAGGAGGGGGATTTGCAATGGCATTGCTATTTTAAACATCGAATATATATAGCGTGTGGCTCAGTTGCATCAAAATTCAATGACGTGAATATAAACGAAACTAACAACGAACTTTAATGCTTTCGCCTTTAGTCAATATTTTTGGTCATTCGTACTTAGTGCAATCAAATGTAAACGAGTGTAAGAAGTCGATTAGTGTAAGTTCAATACTTTAACAATGTTACAGTGACCAGTGTCGTACATTTATTATTTTGTTAACGTGTCCAGGTTCTTTCTTGGTTTTTTTTTCTGTGAATGCAACTCTACCTGGTTACCTTCATATTTCAAAATATGCGCTTCAAGGAATTCTCGCGTTGCAGAAATTCATGCAATAAGGTCAAAATTATAGCATTTTGCATGGTAGGGAAACAAATTTGTGATTTGTGATTTTGTAACAAATTTGTGACAAATTTGTGATTCTTCTGAACGTAACTGACAACTGAGCATATGGTGTCATTATTGCAACTGAGCTGAAATCATTTTTGTTTTTAATTTAATGTACAAAATCTCCCCTGTTGGGATCACCATGATGTAAGGATTGGATCAGTTTGTAGCTTACTGGATATGAAAACACGGATTTTCTAGGGGTTTTCTGTCAATGTGTAAATATATATATATACATATACATACATACATATATACATATGCATATATACATATATACACATATACACACACATATATATATGTATATATAACGTATATGTATAACAATGATGATGATGATGATGACGATGACGATGACGATGACGATGACGACGACGACGACGACGACGATGACGACGACGACGACGACGATGACGATGGCGATGACGACGACGACGATGATGACGTTGGTGATGACGATGACGACGATGATGATGGTGATAATAATCATAATCATAATCATTATATCATTATATCATTATATCATTATGATCATAATAATCATAATTATCATAATCAGCATAATCAGCATAATCAGCATAATCATAATAATCATAATAATTATCATCATAATAATCATCATAATAAAAATAAGAATCATAATAATCATCTGATTGCCTTGAAGAATTAAGATATAGCGTCCCCACTTGGCGCCAATAGACATCGTTGTGAACATATAAGATACGTCTGTGGATCAAATCCACTTCAGTATATAAGGAGTAACGACGTTCCGAATCACCATAAACGCATTTACGGTAACATTTCATTTTACATTTGAAAAGCAAAAATGGCTGTCTATTCTGTGTAACATTCAATAAACTCTTCTTTTTCTTTGATTTATCCTTCCCTGGGTGGGATTGTCATACTTTTTTAAGCCCTTAAGGCTTAGTGGATAAGTGTTTTATATTTAATTTAACAAATTATATGTGTATTATCATGTATACTGTATCGAAATACAAGTTAATGAAGTTAAATATGCTGTTAGCTGACCGATGAGTGAGACCTGTAAGAGATGTTTCACTTGTGGTCTTTGACATAATATATATTAATACATGTTATACCAATGTGTCATCAAATTTATGATTGGTAATTTGCATAGTTTGTAAGTCATCGGATGATAGCTATGTTAACCTAGCTATAATTATTGGGAAAACGATGAATTCATAAACAATCATCAAAATGTGATCGAATGCTACTTGGGTCATTACATAAATTTAACTTCATGTGTTTCTATTGATAATATGTTGCTCGGGTCTGTGCTCTTGACTTAGTTTCTGACCTAGGCGTATTATATATAACATTGGATGTATACATCGGCTTGCATATGATTTGAATGATGGAGGAGGTGAGTACTTTCTCAATCTTTTTAACAATAATGATAATTATAATTATTATAATAATAATATTTCAAAATTTCCCTCTGCTGGCTAGAGTAGGGGCCTGAACCTGTAGCGAGGGCTAGAGGCGAATGAAGGATTTTACAATAGAGGGGTTGCTGCACTGAGGTCCTAACAACCCACTTTATTGTAGGAGGTTTTGGAGTTTTCCTCGAGAACAAAATGTGGACTTCATTCTGAGGCATATTTAGACTATTAATTAGGTCTATATGAGTAGCAGTCTACGTTTTTTGACGTTGAAAGATGGGAGGTGGGGGAGGCTGCATCCGCAGTACAGTTCCAATTCTTCCCGGCTGAATGCTGTCCCCGGACTGAAGAGCGGAGTTTGGGAGTAGGGGTATGCCCAACCGCCCACCTTGCGCACACCACTCTATCTACTCATGTCTGTTCTTTGGTTTGACAAAATGAAGATCGATTTGTTACATGCATATGATGTTTCTGACCGAAAGTAGTCCCTCAAAAGTAGAGAAAAGTTCAGTCTCAATTGCTGGCAAGTTTCTTGGGACTGAGAATCATTCGCATGATAAATTACTATCAATTAGAGCGTACCATATAAAAGTATTATTATATGGATACAGGGTTGGATGTTCGAACAACCGTTTCTGGCATTTGCTGTAAATTTGCAGTGAGTTTTGGTGTTTAACTGTTCACTCATACGTTGAGATATTTCACGCAGCTAGTGGAAGGTCATGGCTAAGAATCCCAAATCTTCTTACAGCACTAAGATAGTCATTATCATACTATCGAAAGTACGTGGTTGCCAATATGCAATACAGTCTTCCTGCTGTTCAAACAATTTCAGTGTTCAAAGAAAATATTGTGTTGGCGATGTTTCTATGACGTACTGGGCATAAATTCATGTCACTCGTTTAGACCGAAAGTCGCTGGGTAGCGAGTCTAATGGATGAGGATATTAGCGGGGGCTTAGAATGCGCCTCCTAAAAATAAGTTGGTATAATTAACCGCCCTACGTTTTTATGTCTATCCATGCAAAATATACACGTGCACGACTTTGACGGGCCAATTAGTCCCCATAAAGGACTATGTTTAGGGTTGTCACTCTCTTAGTGATCTATTACCTATAAAGAAGCTTCGTAAATTGAAACCATTTGGTGGCTTAACAAATTCGTTTCAATTAACAATGATGTTAATATACCATTTTATGTTTCTTTCTTTTCTTTGATCCCCAGTTTGTGGTAGTACCTCACACCTACACGAAAAACAGAAACAAATTAACTGGTGTGAAGATGACTCCAGCTTCAGTATTCCGGGTTCTAGTGTTTTTCGCAAATTTTGTATTTATGAAAGCAATTGCTGTAGATAGAACGATACAGTTTGAAGATCCTATGAAGATATACACAGTTTTGCAAGGCGATAGGGTTAGTCTTTTATGTAGCCCAAATGATATTGATGAAATACTCATTGTTACTACAGGATCACTACTGGTTATTTCAAGGACACTGAAAGAATCGATATCAGATAAATTTGATTTTGAATGCAATGAAACAAGTTGTGCACTAAGCATTACACAAGTAGAGAAGAAACATGCTGACACTTATACGTGCCATTCCCCACAGAAGTCTTTGAAGATAGAAGTATTAAGCAGTCCATCACAGGATTATCCTGTGTGTAATTCAAGCTACCCCAAAAATACGTTCTTCCTCGATTCGTTTCAAGAACCATTCTATTTTAGATGCCTGTCTGCAGAAGGATTTCCACCAGTTAACATTTCATTATCTGTCATTCATGGAGATGGTGAGATAAACAACATAAGTGACAACCATTTAACGATTTATAAAACAAATGAGACTGTATCACTTTCTTATTCATCCTATCTGGATTCATCGTTTAATAACAGAACCTTTGTCTGTACTGTCACACAACAGTTACCTGCTCCCTATCAAAGCTACAATAAATCTTGTTCCTTCGGACCATTGATGCTGCTACCGGTATTCTCGGTATGGATTCATCCATCTCGCTACACAGTCACCACAAAGAGTACAGAAAACATTACTCTCATGTGTACCAGTAATGTGAGTGGAGTTGAACTAGAATGGATTAATATTCCCCTCGACGATTGGGATTATAATATCAGCCGGATCAATGATTCATTACAGCTGAGTGTTTTTGATTATGGATCAAGTATCAACGGATCAATAACTGTTCAATGCTTCGGTTCGTATAAAGGACGAAATATTTCGCAATACGCAAGTATCGATAACATGAAGTTAAAGAAATCCTATCTCTTAGGCAAATATTCCTTTATTATAGGGATAGGACTTTTATCTTCGGTCATGGCTGTATCATTGTTGATGTTATTCGTTTATTTTCGCCTCCTTCATCGCCCTAACTTATCTTCTCATGGTTACACGCAGTCACCGGTTCCTGGTACTTACACGACTACAGTAAGTCCTGAAATGGAGGAAGACTTATTGTACGCTCGATCGATAACTTTAGAACAACACATAGAGAAAGAAACAGAACAATATTTTGATATCAATGAAGTTGCTTCATTTACATACGACAATGAAGATTATCTCGTTCCAAGTCAGCATGAAACAGCGGTTTTGTACCATGATATTAGTTAGTTGGTTGTAGCGTGCGAAACGGCGTGGATGGGAATGGCGTGATGGGAGCTATTTATCATATATACCTACGTTATAATATAAAGATGCACGAAAGGGCATCATTTCCCAGCCACCAAAAACTTGTTGGCCCTATGTGGGTTTATGTGGAGAGCGTGGGGTTAACTGGGCTTGAGCTAACATTGTAGTACCTTGTTGAGCATCGTGTGTTTTTTGCATTAAATATGAGTTGGTTCCAAGGCGCTGTAAGTGGTTAAATTAATGTGGGTTAATTCTGGGACGAATGATTGCGTTCGATGTGAGGTTTGACATGCTGACATGGGCAACTTATTGTGGGTAAACCAAGGGATTCCCAGTTGTGTTTCATGTGGGCTGGAATAGGGAGTATACCATCTGGACCCCATGTGGCTTTCATGGAAGCTATACGAATGGGCAAATTAGCGTTGGGTTACCATGATATGACTGATTGAATCCCATCTGGGTTTTTCGTGGGTTATACAAAAGCAAATTAGTGTGGTTTACCCAAGTGATACTCAGCTGTGTTCCATGTGGGTACATGGGCAATTAATGTGAGTAAGTCATGTAATACAAACCTGTCCCCCATGTGGGTTTTGTGGAGGTTAGAAACTGTCTCATTAGTGTGGGGTAACGCTGGACTGACTGATTGGGTTACATTTTGGGTTATACTTAGGTTATACATGGCCAAGTTATTTGGGTTACCGAAGGGAAGAAATTTCTCGGGTCATGTCATGATTATGCACAGTTTATATATGTAATCATTGTACCATTCATTTAGTTCGTTGATAACCCTAGACAGCCCATAAATTCGTGACCGTAACGTTTCGATGGGCTAACCTTACTTTGTGTTACCGCCAAAGTCAACTATGTTAGGCCTAACGTTAAATGTCGTCAGTGTGGGATATCCCTTGATCGAGGTGTACTATCAATACACCTGGTTGGGAGTACTTCATGTACATAGAGCAATATTTTGGGTGCAGTCTTCAAATTTGTCAATATTTATATGTTTAATTAACAATGGTGTAGGCTGTAGGCCTTGGCCTCATTCATAATAGGGTAGCTTACGCACTAATTTAGGCTAACATTAAGCTGCGAGTGGGAGGATAGGCCTACTTATAGCAATCACATCCATGGAAGCCCCATGCAGGTTGTATGTGTAAAACGTGGGGCTAACGTGGGGAGGGCTTACCATGGATTTCATACTAGCGACGCGTATGGTCTTTGTATTTAATATGTGCGGAAACAAATACGTGGGCTAAATAACGGCTTTAGCCTAGACCTTTGTCCAATTAATGTGGGTCGCATGTAGGCTACAACTGGGTTAATCGGTAGTTAACCTTGGGATGACTGACTGGTTCTCGCGTGTGGTGTTACATGACTTTAGAATGTGCCAATTTTGTGCGGGTAAATCAAGTATTGCCCAGTTGTATTTCATGGTATAATATGAGTTGCACAAGGACAATTACTATGATTATAACATGTAATATATGTCAGCTGGGCCATGCGTTCGATGTGGAGGCTATAAAGAGCACCATAGAGGTTATTTTAACTGCTTCACCTTTTATGTGGTATTTTTTATATTAGTACACCTTGCAATTGTCAAATTTCTTGCACAGAAAGAACAGAGAACCTACAAATAGTTCAGTTATACACTGCAATAGTGGAGTGCATATGAATTTGCTTATCATATCCAGGAAGTTAACGTGCAACTCCTGTCAATGGGATTTACACAACTGATCATATACGTACTCAGTTAATTGCTGCTAAAGCATCCATTGCAGTTATTAAATGCTGATGGAAATTTGAATTTTGGTTTCGACGCCGAATGCTCTAGAATTGTTACAGTCATAGATGACATGTGTGTATTTAAAGGCATGTGTATATGTGTGTTAGTGCGGACAGCTAGCTCACAAAGAAGAAAAAGTGTCATACTTACATGTTAAATATACCAATGTGGGTAGATGTGCTCTATTCCCTTCATATCATGATTATTAATAAATAGCCTAACGTAACTTCAAAACCTTGTCTGATTTAATTTACTTACGGTGTTGTTGTGTAGGTGATAGGTACAATTTTGTACGATTATTGCGTATCATTTTCTTAAAACACATGGTTTAGAAGAGCGTCACTCTGGACAGTTAGATGCCATGATGAGTAGATGTGCCGAATTGGTCGTGATTTGTCATATCATCAAATGTAATGTGCTCGTGGCTTAATTGGGATGAACTTCTTAAACTGTCAGCAATTTTGCAAGCTCATGTCCACTCAACTAGAAGATCATTATCTTCATAACATGATATATAATCAGCTTGATATTTAATGCTGTTGAAAACGGCTGTTTTCAGTCAATGATAAACTGTTAATAAACAACTAAACATTCAATTATAGACACCATTATGATATTTGAAAAATTTGAGCCCATTATGCGTCACGCAAATAAAACCTTTAAAGGGGTTGCCCAATATGGTCCATAATAGTCTTGACCAGGTGGATTCTATGTGAGTTGCCTAGTTCACATCTGTATAAGCTTTACAAAGAACCCAAAAATATCCTGCTTGGAACCAACATTATCCCAAATAGATTGCACATATGGAATTTGTGTAAGACCCTAATGTTTCCCACTTAGATTGTTGACTAAAGACCAATGTAAGCCCCAACATCCAAGAACGTTAGCTCATTTGGGGCCAACAAAGACCAGGCAGACAAACTGTATAGAACGCATATAGAGTTTTCTGATGTGGGATGTCTAGTTTGTAAGTCCAAAAAATAACCCATTAATATATTGTGTGGAAGCTAAATAGGACATATCTATATCCCAATATTATCCAAACATTATCCAATTTGGGAACGCCCACATGGGTCCGAAATGGGTCGCGCGGACAAAAAAGTGGAGGTGCCACAGGGGCTGCCCATATTGACAAATATATGTTGCCAGGCATGCCCTATACGTGAGTCCCAAAGGGGCCATCAATATCCTTCAAATGCTCCAACAACTCAGTGCGATTGCCGGTGTGGGACCCATTTAGGACTCATGTCTACGCCACACTAGTTTGCTCAAGTAGGACCCACTTCTTCGGGCCACTGACATGAACCAGGCGAGACAAAATTCCATGGAACAATGTTGGTTACCCACGTTGATCCCACTATGTTGCCCTTGTACAACCCGTGGCCACCGTAGATGTGATGGCTGGGTTAAACTCTGCGGTGATGATATTTTGGAGGAGACCCCCAAACTTCAATAACCCCTGGGTATAAAAATAGCCAAAAAATGTCGAAAACAATATAGGCTTGTCTAAAATAATAAAAGCATGTCCAAATGTATATAAACATGTCGATACTAATATAAGTATGTCCAAAACTAATATCAGCTGTTCAAAATAAAATGGGAGTGTCGACAAATTATATCTGCTACTGCATTTACTGCTACTACAACTGCTAAATTCATATTTGTAGTGAACATTTTGGCGTCTGAATTCACGCCATTTGTTGCAAATGTCCAATACATTGCTTTGGACATTTTTTATACATATGGCATTCCGTAGCTGTCCCCCGACTGAAGAGCGGAGTTTGTGAGGTAGGGATATTTCCAACCCTACTCACCTTGCACACACCACTTATGTACTCATGGTTTGTCTCCGCTTAAATAAAGATTGATCTAATATATATGTACATCTTCCTAGATTCTCACTGGAAATATTCCCTCGAAAGTTGACTCAGAATCATTCGCATAATGTATTTCTATCAATTAGATCATGGTATAGGAAAATGAAGTTATTTGGATACATGGTTGGATGGTCGAACAACCGTGTTTGGTTTTGATTGCAAATTTACTGTGAGATTTGGTCTATACATTTTCAGTCAAAAACGTTGAGATATTCCACGCAGCTATTGTAGGACTATATCTAAGAAACCTATTTCTACTTACAGCACTAACATACTCATTATCGCACGATCGAGAGTATAGGGTTGCCAATTGGCAATACATTCTTCTTGCTATGCAAACAATTCGGAAATGTTTTCGGTGTTGAGAGAAGATATTGTTTTTGGTGATAATATGTACTAGCCGGGCATATTTTCATGTCACTCATGTAGACTGAAGTCACTGGGTGGCGAGTCTAATTAACCACCTTACGTTCAACATTTTGATATCTATTGGCATACACAATATACAAATCACTTTCATAACTTTGAACAGACCAATTAGCACCCTTCTAAGGATTTTGTCTAGGTCTGTCACTCTCTTAGTGATATATTACTTAAAACGAAGTTTTGTAAATTGAAAATATTGTGTTTGATACTTAACACATTAATTCGTTTCAATTGACAATGATGCTAATATACCCTTTCATGTTTCATTTTTCTCTTTTAATCTCCAGTTTGTGGTAGTAACTTTCACCTACATGAGCAGGGGAAAAAATTAGCAGGTGTTAACATGACTTCAGCTCAAGTATTTCAGGTTCTGGTGCTTTTCGCAATAGTTGTATTTATGGAAGCAACTGTTGTAAATAGAACGATACAGTTTGAAGATACTTTGAAAATATATGCAGTTTTGCAAGGCGACGGATTTAGTCTTTCATGTAGCCCAAATAATATCGATAATTTACTCATGTTTACCTAAGGATCACAACTGGTTACCAGATGAATTTGACTTTGAATGAAACAAGTTGTACAATAAGTATTAAACAAGTAGAGAAGAAACATGCTGACATTTATACATGCTTTTTTCCCAAGAAGATCAAGATTGGTGGGTGGTACAAGAGGTTGGGTGCTGGCCTTGTAGTGCTTGTGTTATTAATGATGTCATATGGTCAGAATTCAAATACCCCCCCCCCCCAAACAGCAGTGTGGTCATTAAGCGTCCACAAACATAAAAAATATTGCCCAATATTTCATACACTAGTAGGTTATCACAATAACTAAGAAAAAATGCCAAAGGTCACGTGATCAAAGGAGATAAGATCAAACTTATGCACGTACCATAATGACCTAAAATCTGGGAGTTAAACTTTTTCAGGTTTCCAAGTCAAGGATATTCCGGTAGCTAAACAAAGTGCCAAGCATTTTAAACTTAGTCAGTGTAATAAAACTGTCATTTTAGCTAATTAAAATAATTTACATTACTGTAACCATGAGGAAGTACTGAAGCACTGCATTGTTTGAACGAATGTTTTTGTACCTGTTTACCCAAATGTTGGGATGATATCTGCAACTCTATCGATTGCCTACTTATTCCTATTGTAAACAAGTTAACCCGCTAATTCCATTGGACAGTTAACCGCTTATTTGAAAAGCATCGAAAGGTGCTTTGCGCCCTCTTTCTTTGTTTTCTGCGGATGTCCATGAAAAAAGCCTAAATATTTTCAACCGCTACAGACCGCACAAGTTTTATATTTTAGTTTATGTTTGTCAAAGATAGTTTGAATATTCATTGCACTATGCTTATGTGATCCTTCTATATATTTCAATCTTTACCTATCTGCTGCTCAATAAGACTTGTCGATATAGTGTCTACTGTACCCAGTAATAGTTGGTGAAATATTTTCCCCCCAATATCAACTTTGATGTTTGAAAATTGATCTATATTAGAGATCTTATCTATTTTAAATGGTGATGGTTGTGATAGGTATAAGAATGACAATACGAGCCATCAATGAGCACTGGTCACAACAGGTTATTGTTAAACATCCCATGTATTAAACTATTGAGAAAATTGGGTCAATTGAGGCAATTTTAGACCCCTTTAAGGCCTCCAAGGAGCAGCGTAGGAAAATTGTTTACCACTGACTGAAGAGGTTTGTTTACAAGTGAAGAAAACTTCCGGCTCGGATAGCAAAAAATCTACATGGTCATGATACGAAAAATTGATGGTGCCATGAAAGGCCAACTTGTCAGCTATCCGGTGATGGGTAACGTTTAGCTAGTGAAAACTTCTATCTAGACTTAGAGACCACATTACTTTTGTGATTTAGTGTGTAAGTCAATGGGGCTTTTAATGGGCGTATGCTATCTAATGCTACTTAGACTCCAAAAAATTTTTTTCTTCTTTTCTTTGCATTAAACATGTCAGTATTGCTAGTTGATGAGGGGTATATTCCATCTACAGTTATTAGTATTCAAAATATTTATGATGGTGGATCTCATAAACTGGTCGCAATCAGAACAGACGGAATCTGAGCTATATGAGGATACGTCCCCATGTAGTTGATAACGAAACCGAACGTGTCGTTTTAATACGTTAGATATGCCCCCCTGTAGCCATTTTGTTAATAAATTAACATTGATGTCATAAAAAAAAATCGAAATTATCAAAGTCAGGAATTGTGTGGCCCGGAATGTACGAGGATCCAGTGGCGTTTCACAAGATTTAAAGGTTACGAGCCAAACTCAAAATTTCCTTTCGACTGACTTGGGTAAGGTTCTGACCTTTTGGGGAAATCCCAGATGCGAATGAGGGATGTTAAAGAAAAATGCAAAACAAAGAGATTAAATGGTACAGTCTGAGGTAGGTTCAGACTACGTATTTTTATATCAATATCTCTAAATGGAAGGTTGTTCTCATAACTAACAATAGGTTCAACATTTCCCCTGGCTGATTTAAGTAGAGTCCATGTCCTATTAAGTGTCTAAGCCCTCCCTAGGAAAAACAGATACAAAACAATATAGACGTCAAATGCTGCGTTCTGACACATATTTAATTAAATATTAGCAATGTTTTGATTATAAATACTTTTTGTGAGGTTGCAGATGGTCGGGTTGGGGGATTTTACCGTGGTAGTGGTCCTCTTTCTCGATTAAATGCAAAATAATCCCAACTGAACAATTTACCCCCGATTGCTAATGGACTTGTCTACTATAAGTCACGGGTACGGTATCAGCTAATAGTGTCTGTAGTGCATATAATGGATCAATTTATGCATATTCTCGAGTGGCATTAACCATTTGTTATATTGTCTATCGCGAACATTGCTTCCCTTTCATGTTGTTAACATTCCAGGCATGTTTGGATAACGTTGAACAAATGCCTTTAATTTATGATCAGACGTGTTAGCTATATTCCTACGAATTTCGGAGAACTATCGGAGACACCATATGAACGCAGCTAAGGTAATATTTTAATATACGTTATGTCTCACGCACTCACACTTCTATACAGACTTGACCAAAAGCTCGAGTATGAAGGGGTCGCTAAATATATTTTGCCTGACGATGTTTAACCAAATTCCAACTGTTTAGAGTGTTAAGAGAACGTCGCGTATGTTCAGTGTCATTACATTAAACATAGATGTCATCCCAGTAATTAGGTATAACGAAATATTTATTCGTTTTATTGGTCATGGCTAAGAATCCCACTTTTACTTACATCATTAACATTTACATTGCTATTGACATTGAGTGCCAACTGATAATACATTATTCCTGCTGTTCAACCAATTCAGTACCGTTACCAGTGTTACGAGAAAATACTTGTTGGTGTTGTTAGTAGGACGTATCGACTTGTCGTTGTAATCGGCATGTCACTCGTGTAGACCGAAGTCGCTGGGTGGCGAGTCTAATATATGAGGTAGTTAACGGGGCTTAGGATCAGCCTTAAATTTATGTGGCATAATTAACAACCCTACGTTCAGCATTTTGATGTCTATCCATGCAAAATGTAAACATGACTGTCATAGACTGGGTTTGACGGGCCAATTAGCCCCTTCAAATGATTGTGTTTAGGCTTCTCACTATGAAGGTGCTATATTACCTATAACGAAGTTTCGTAAATTGAAACCTGTGTGTTTGGGACTTAACAAATTCGTCTCAATTAACAATGATGTTAAAATACCTTTTTATGTTTCTTTTTTCTCTTTAAATCTCCAGTTTGTGGTAGTACCTGTCACCTACACGAAAACAGAAACAAATTAACAGGTGTTAAGATGAATACAACTTCAGTATTTCTGGTTCTGGTGTTTTCCGATTTTTTTGTATTTATGAGAGCAATTGTTGTAAATAGAACTTTACAGTTTGAAGATCCTATGAAGTTATACACAGTTTTGCAAGGCGATAGAGTTGGTCTTTTATGTAGCCCAAATAATATTGATGATATAAAAATGTTTACCACAGGATCACAACTAGTTGCCTCAGGGACACTGGAGGAATCGGTATCAGATGAATTTGACTTTGAACGCCATGAAACAAGTTGTACACTCAGCATTACACAAGTAGAGAAGAAACATGCTGACATTTATACGTGCTAATTCCCACAGACGTCTTTGAAGATAGAAGTATTAAGCAATCCATCACAGGATTATCCTGTGTGTAATTCTAGTTACACCAAAAACACATTCTTCCTCGGTTCTTTTCAAGAACCATTCTATTTTAGTTGTCTGTCTGCAGAAGGATTTCCACCAGTTAACATGTCATTATCTGTCAATCATGGAGATGGTGAGATAAACAACATATGTGACGAAAATTTAACGATTTATCAAACAAATGAGACTGTTTTACTTTCTTATTCATCCTATCTGGATTCATCGTTTAATAACAGCACCTTCGTCTGTACTGTCACACAACAGTTACCTGCTCCCTATCACAGCTACAATCAATCTTGTTCCTTTGGACCATTGATGCTACCGGTATTCTCGATATCGATTCATCCATCTCACTATCAGTCACCACAAACAGTACAGAAAACATTACTCTCATGTGTACCAGTAATGTGAGTGGAGTTGTATTAGAGTGGACCAATATTCATCTCAACGATTGGAATTATAATATCACTCGGATCAATGATTCATTACAGCTGAAGATTTTCGATTATGGATCAAGTATCGATCAACCAATAACTATTCAGTGTAGTGGTTCGTATGGAGGTATAACTGTCTCCCGATACGCCACAATCGGTTCCGCGAGTACAGACGAGCATATACTCCTCCCTACGATAATAATAGCGGCATTGATAGTGTTCGTCATCTTAATCATCGCTATAGTTCTTGTACTAATCGGAGTACTTAAAAACAGGGAAAGAAAAACCAAAAAACAGCAGCTTTCTGCGATGTCATTAACGGATACAGGACAGACACGCTCTAACTTATCTTCTCAGGGTAACACTCAGTCACCACTTCCTGACACTTACACGACTACAGTAAGTCTTGAAAGTATGAATATGCAACATCGACGAAAGAATGAAGACTTATTGTACGCGCGATCGATAACTTTACAACAACAAACAGAGAAAGAAACAGAACAATATTTTGATATCAATGAAGTTGCTTCATTTACAAACGACGATGAAGATTACCTCGTTCCGAATCAGCATGAAACAGCGGTTTTGTACCATGATATTAGTTAGTTTAAGGAGCGTGCGCAAGGGCGGGGTAGGAATGGGGTGATGGGACGTTTGTGCATTCAGACGTGGAAAGTAGAGCTATTTAATATATAGACCTATGTTAGAGTATAAACATGAATCCAAAGGCATCATTTCCCAGCCACCACAAACTTGTTGGCCCTATGTGGATTTTATGTTGCGAATGTGGGGTGAACTGGACTTAAGCTAACATTGTAGTACCTTGTTGAGGATCGTTTTTTTTTTTTTGCATTAAATATGAGCTGGTTCCATGTGCGCTTTAAATGGTTAAATTAATGTGGGTTAATTCTGGGACGAGTGATTGCGTTCGATGTGAGGTTTGACATGTGGACATGGGCAACTTATTGTAGGTAAACCAAAGGATTCCCTGTTGTGTTTCACGTGGGCTGGAATTGAGAGTATACCATCTGGAACCCATGTGGCTTTCGTGGAAGCTACGAATGGGCAAATTAGCGTTGGGGTACCATGATATGACTGATTGAAACCCATTTGGGTTTTTCATGGGTAATACAAGATCAAATTAGTGTGGGTTAACCAAGTGATACTCAACTGTGTTCCATGTTGGTGCATGGGCAATTAATGTGACTATGCCATGTAATACAAACCTGAATCCCAAGTGGGTTTTATGGATGTTAGAAACTGTCACAATAGTGTGAGATAACGCTGGACTGACTGATTGGGTCACATTTTGGGTTATACATAAGTTATGCATGGCCAAGTTATTTGGGTTACCGAAGGGAAGAAATCTCTCGGGTGAACATCATGATCAGGCACAGTTTATATATGTATGTGTTTTTATTCATTTAGTTCGTTGATAACCCTAGACAGCCCACAAATTCGTGATCGTAACGTCTCGATGTGCTAACCTTACTTTATGTTACCGCTAAAGTATACTTTGTAGGCCTAACGCTATATATCGTCAGTGTGGGATATCCCTCGATCGAGGTGTTCTATCAACACACCTGGGTCGGAGTACTACATGTACATCGAGCATTATTTTGGGCGCAGTCTTCAAATTTGTCAATATTTATATGTTAAATTTACAATTACGTAGGCTTTAGGTCTTGGCCTCATTCATATTAGCGTAGCGTACGCAGTTATTTAGGATAACGAGTGGGAGGAAAAGCCTACATAGCAATCACATCAATAGAGGCCCCATGCAGGTTGAAAAACGTGGGATTAAAGTAGGGAGGGCTAACCATGGATTATATACTAGCGGCGACGCGTATGGTACCGTAGTTGTATGAAATATGTGTGGACAGAAAATACGTGAGCTAACATCACCGCTTTAGCCAAGACCTTGTCCAATTAATGTGGGTTGCATGTTAGCTTCAAATAGGTACATTGAAGTAGATTAACCTTAGGATGCTTGACTGGTTATCGCGTGTAGTTTTACATGGCTTTGGAATGTGCCAATTTAATGCGGGTAAATCAAGGATTGCTCAGTTGTGTTGATGTGGGTATAAAATAAGCTGCACAAGGACAATTACTATGATTATAACTCGATTGTTATATATCTCAGCTGGGCCATGTGTTTGTTATGGAGGCTTAAAAGTGCACAATAGGGGTTATACTAATTATTAACTGCTTCACCTTTTATGTGATTTGTTTTAAAGTACTACACCTAGCTATTGTCAAATTTCTTGCACAGAAAGAACAGAGAACCTACCCATAGTTCAGCTATATACACTACAATATGAAAGTGCATATCTATTGCTTATCATATCCAAGAAGTTAACGTGCAACTTCTGTCATTGGGATTTACACAACTGATCATATACATACTCAGTTATATTGCTGCTAAAGCATCCATTGTAGTTTTATAATGCTGGAGTATAGTTTTCGGTTTCGACGCCGGAGGCTCGAGAATTTATACAGTCAATGATGACGGGTGTGTATTTATATGCGTGTGTACTACATAATTTATGCATTTTGATGAGCAGATATGCCATATTTGTTTTATGGTTCCCTTATATGAATATTAATGAGTGGTCAGGGTATAATGTAAAGTTTGTAATTCATATTTTTCATACTTTATATGATGGTGTTAGTATGAGATATGTACATTGTTATTATTATAAAATTATTATGAATCTCATTAGTATTCATGATTGGACGAAGTTTAATATTTAAATGCTATGACTGCTTGTGAACTCGAAATAAAAAAAACAGACGTGTTGGATCAATGTCATACTTACATGGTAAATATAACAATGTTGATGTGCTCTATTTTTTTCAAGTCATGACATGTCATTGACAGTTATACAAAGCCAGTTTATGCGTAT
>KN883024.1:161466-174355 GCA_000934455.1 Apostichopus parvimensis
TATATATTAATACATGTTATACCAATGTGTCATCAAATTTATTATTGGTAATTTGCATATTGTGCAAGTCATCTCATGATAGCTACGTTAACTTAACTTAATTATTGGGAAAAATATGAATTCATAAACAATCATCAAAATGTGATCGAATGCTACTCGGGTCACTTCAAAAATTTAAGTTCATGTATTTCTATTGGTATTGGGTTGCTCGGATCTGTGCTCCTGACTAATAGTTTCTGCAGTAGGCGTAATGTATGACATTGGGTGTATCCATCGGCGTGCATATGATTTGAATGCTGGTAAAGGTGGGTTCTTTATCAAACTTTTTAATGATATTAATATTTCAAAATTTCTCTCGGCTGACTAGGGTAGGGGCCTGATTCTGTATGCGAGGTCTTGAGTCGAACGAATGATTTAATATAGAGGGGTCGCTGCACTGAGGTCTTAAAATCCTATTTTATTGTAGGAGGTCTTGGGATCCTACTGGGGAATAAAAGGACACCGTTCTGTAGCATATTTAGACTATAAATTAGGTCTATATGAGAAGCAGTATACGTTTTTTGACGTTGAAAAAATGGGAGGTGGGGGAGGCTTCATCCGCAGTATTGTTGCAATTCTTTCACGGCTGAGTGATGTCCCCCGACTGAAGAGCGCAGTTTGAGAGGTTGGGGTATGCCCACCCACCCACCTTGCGCACACCACTCTATCTACTCATGTCTGTTCTTGGGTTTGACAAAATGAAGACCGATCTATTACATGCCTATGTTTCTCACCGAAAGTAGTCCCTCAAAAGATGAGAAAGTTCAGTCTCAAATGCTGGCAAGTTTCTTAGGATTGAGTATCATTCGCATGATAAATTACTATCAATTAGAGCATGCCATATGAAAGTATAATTATATGGATACAGGGTTGGATGTTGGAACAACCGTTTTTGGCTTTTGTTGTAAATTTTCAGTGAGTTATGGTGTTTAACTGTTCAGTCAAACGTTGAAATATTGCACGCAGCTACTGGAAGGTCATGGCTAAGAATCCCAAATGTACTTTTTTTACATCAGTTACATAGTCATTATCATACGATTGAAAGTACGTGGGTGCCAGCATGCAAAACAGTCTTCCTGCTGTTCAAAAAATTTCAGTGTTAAAAGAAAATATTGTGTGGTGATGTTACTATGACGTACTGGGCATAACTTCATGTCACTCGTTTAGACCGAAAGTCGCTGGGTGGTGAGTCGAAGATGAGGAAGTTAACGGGGTCTTAGAATACGCCTCCTAAAAGTAATTTGGCATAATTAACCGCCCTAAGTTCAACATTTTTATATTTATTCATGCAAAAAAATACACATGACTTTGAACGAGCCAATTAGCCCCCTTCAAAGGACTGTGTTTAGGGTTGTCACTCTCTGAGTGATCTATTACCTATAAAGAAGTCTCGTAAATTGAACCTGTGTTTGGGACTTAACGAATTCGTTTCAATTAACAATGATGTTAATATACCCTTTTATGTTTCTTTTTTCTCTTTGACCTCCAGTTTGCGGTAGTACCTCTCACCTACACGAAAACAGAAACAAATTAACAGGTGTAAAGATGAATACAACTTCAGTATTTCTGGTTCTGGTGTTTTCCGATTTTTTTGTATTTATGAAAGCAATTGTTGTAAATAGAACGTTACAGTTTGAAGATCCTATGAAGATATACACAGTTTTGCAAGGCGATAGAGTTGGTCTTTTATGTAGCCCAAATGATATTGATGATATAAATTTTTTTACCACAGGATCACAACTGGTTGCCTCAGGGAGACTGGATGAATCGGTATCAGATGAATTTGACTTTGAATGCCATGAAACAAGTTGTACACTAAGCATTAAACAAGTAGAGAAGAAACATGCTGACATTTATACGTGCTTTTTCCCCCAGAAGTTGTTAAAGATAGAAGTATTAAGCAGTCCTTCACAGGATTATCCTGTGTGTAATTCAAATTACACGTCTACTACATTCTTCCTCGATTCGTTTCAAGAACCATTCTATTTTAGTTGTCTGTCTGAAGAAGGATTTCCACCAGTTAACATGTCATTATCTGTCAATCATGGAGATGGTGAGATAAACAACATTAGTGACGAAAATTTAACGATTTATCAAACAAATGAGACTGTATCACTTTCTTATTCATCATATCTGGATTCATCGTTTAATAACAGTACCTTTGTCTGTACTGTCACACAACAGCTACCTGTTCCCTATCACAGCTACAATAAATCTTGTTCCTTCGGACCATTAATGCTACCGGCATTCTCGGTATGGATTCATCCATCTCACTATACAGTCACTACAAACAGTACAGAAAATATTACTCTCATGTGTACCAGTAATCTGAGTGGAGTTGTATTAGAGTGGACCAATATTCCTCTCGACGATTGGAATTATAATATCACTCGGATCAATGATTCATTACAGCTGGAGATTTTCGATTATGGATCAAGTATCGATCTACCAATAACTATTCAGTGTAGTGGTTCGTATGGAGGAATTACGGTGTCTCAAAATGCCACAATCGTTTCTGCGAGTACAGAAGAGCATATACTCCTCCCTACAATAATCATAGCGGCATTGATAGTGTTCGTCATATTGGTCATCATCGCTATAGTTGTACTAATCGTAGTACTTATAAACAGAAAAAGGAAACGAAAAACACAGCAGCTTCCTGCGATGTCATTAACTGATACTGCAGGACAGACACACAGTCCAAATGATAATAATGCAAACAACGTCAACGTGGGGCCCGATGAAGTAAATGACGACAGACACAGCTCACTGAATGATGCGGCATCAAACATGATTCAAGATGATACTGAGATGGTAGATAATCCGATTTATGGATCAAACCGGAAACAAACTTCAGACTTCGGTAGAATCAGTGGTGGATCAAATTCTAGCATCGAAATGACAGGAAATGTCGTGTACGAATCATACGAACAGAAAACACTCGGAATGGAGGAAAATCAAGAGGAAGGTAACTATGCCATCGTGAGCGTTTAAGTTAGGTTTGAAATGGTCGAATGAGCTTTGTCCCTCATTCACGTCATTTACAATGTCAGTTTGTAATTCACGAAATAGTTGAGGGACGTAATGGTCACGAAAACTCGTATGAAAAATCATTTCAGCTATTTATCTTTTGGAGGGATGTCGGGTATAGGGCCGGGATTTGATGGGATATGCGCATGTATCAAGACCCACGATTCTTTCTTTGCAATCCTATAATAATCATGCTCCAGTCCACCCCAAGAGACAGTAGAAAAATATTCAATGCCTCACATTGTCATCTGTCAAAGTGCGCTCTCTCCTCCGAATAAAAGCAAAATCCTTAAATATACTTCTATATAGGTTCAACAAACTTAGTAATTAGCACCTTTTTAGCGCCTTTCCTAACTGGGGCAATTCTGGCTGCTCATCTGTGGTAGGTTTTTCAACTTTTAGTGCAAACATCAGAAAGGAAACAGTGTTGCTATTTGACATAACATTCGCAGAGAAACGTTATTGATTCAACTATTGAGATATTTCTAGTCACTATGACCGTGCTTAGCGTGATTCATATCGTAAATAATTTTAGTAAACAAATCTCTCTTAGCATAAAAGAAAGAAATAATTTTTGAATCACTCTTCTTACAAATTAGGGCATACAGGTTTAATACCTAGTCTCAATCTCAAGCATTTTAATTAAGGATTGTTTAACGCTTTAACAAAAGATGGTATAATAATCTTAAATCTATGAACAGAATACTAGATTTGCTGAGATATATACGATTTATAGGCAGAGAAGCAAAGAAGAGCTTTAATTAACACATTGCAGGTATTTTCTGTCAAGGAGTTATAATATTTTGTATTTATCTTTTGTGTAATCCAAGTGGCAGAACAATATAACGAAGTGACACGAACGATTCCAAAACGTGTAAACAAGAGAGAGATAGATACGCAATAAAAGGATTATATTGTGCACATGATACACGGTTATAATAGAATCTAAGTATTCAAGCATATGAAGTATGCAGGCAGACAAAATACGTGATGCATTTTATTCGAAAAATATAGCCTACGGATTGATATTTTGCTCAATGGTTGATGTAAGCTACAATGAAAATAAGAGCATTGTACTATTGGTGTACTTAACCTTTAGGCGACTTCAAGCAATATCTAAAACATTTCTATCATTTTTTACAGATTGCGTTCATAGCCATCTATGGTATGTAGAACTCTTGTCGCGCAATCAGTCCCCTTGTCTTTGTATTTTATGTATGGCTTAAATGTCTCTTCCTGCATCTGTTGTATGAAATGGATATTGTATATTTTTGTATTATTTTGTGTTGTATTTAAGCATGCTTTAAATGTCTCTATATATATATTGATATATATATATTGATATATATATTGATATATATCTTTGCGGCATCAAATATGTTCACTTAAATCCAGGTGCTTTAAGAATCTTAGAAATATTTCTAAAATGCGATTTTATCTTTCTAAGTCTGAGTCTTATAAGCCTTTATTATTATTATTATTATTATTATTATTATTATATATAATTATATATGTGCATATAAATATACATAAACATAATTAGATTTTACACGCAAGTGATGAGTTAATCACAAGCGGACCTTATTGAAGTAAAGATTGTTATTTTGTGAAATGATAATACATTTTATCTCCCAAACGTAATACATACAGAATTATCTTTCATTTAGATCCAAAGTTTATAACAATAATGGCACTTTACATGGCATATGTACACACTGAACCTGATGGTTTTGTTGATCCTACTGTCCCCGAGCACATAATTGGCATTTTCAGGACCTCAAGGGAAATCAATGTAATCACCTTAAAGACAAACACGTCCACAGAAGTCTCTTCCCCCCGCCTCCCCCCCCCCCCCCCAAAAAAAAAACCCTTTTAATTATGTCTAATGCATTTAGCAATGACCTATTGGGGCATTCAGAAATAAAAACTGTTGACAATAGGTCTATAATGTGAGCTTTACGCACCATCATGTGTATTCGTACACAATATGAACCTGATATGCTAATGCAACTGGCTTACCATATTGTGGCTCCTTGAACCAATTTTGTACCCACTTTTCTTATCTTAAAGGTATAAAGGCTAATAAATATTAATAAAACCAGGTTTCGCTTTTCCTCTAATGCAAGGATTAAGTGTATGCTCTTTGAATAAAATCGTCGTCGTGATACATTTCATATCCCCTCGGCAGGGTTTAAATATATTCATAATCGTTACATTTAGCTTGCCTCTTATTATGTCATGTGACGTCATAGGTTAAATGTCAAGAAACCTTAAAATTGGGTTTAACCATTTAAGTTCTGCTTGTCAAAATGTAGGAAAAGGGCTTTAAATCACACGATAATGTAGAGAATGATGAGAAGAATATTAAAATATCACAGATATATGTCATTTGGGTCGGGTTCAAAGGTCAATTGAGGTAAAAGGTCAAATAAGTCCGATCACTTTGAAACTTGGTGAGTGAGGTGTATGACTATCAAAATTCGTGCCTGCGCGATTGCTGACGTCATAGGTCAGACGTCCATTATTTGACAATGGTGTTAACTCGTGAAGGGTGGATAAGAAATAAATTATGTTTGATGTCCTCTAAGTTCCTATCCTGTACATATGATGACATTGAAGAGATATCAATATTCGTCACGAGTCAACTTTTCAGTGTCAGCAGTAGCTAATTATTTAAAAATAGAGACAATTCATACTCCATGAGATCTCTTGTTTCTTTTTTAGTATTAATGACATGTAGGAACCTGCATGGTGGATTGGAAGGGGAGTAATTTGCTAAATGGCGGGTATGTATTTTGTGCTTGAAAATCGCTAAAAGAGAACGATTAAATCAGACTTCATGAAACTTCCAACGGCTTCGACCTCAGGACTCTGTCCCCTTGGCGGTTACTAGGTACATCCAGCCAAGACACCTCATATGTCTCTGCTTAGAGATAGCGCCAGTGCTTGCTTGTTATATAACTAATGAATTCGCCTTTTCTTACAAGTACGACCTACACTGTTTAAAACTGGATAGGCTATGAACAGGAAGTTGATAGAATTGAAAAGGTAATTACGGCAGAACCCTTCTACAGAGTGTTTGTTATTCATGAAACTAACTCGCGTATGGTAGCATACGCCCATTAAAAGCCACATTGACTTACACACTAAATCACAAAAGTAATGTGGACTCTAAATCAAGATAGTTCTCACTAGCTAAACGCTACCCATCACTGGATAGCCGTGACAAGTTGGCCCTTCATGGCACCATCAGTTTTCGTCACTTGTAAACAGACCTCTTCACTCAGTAGTAAAAAATTAATTTTAGTACGCTGCTCCTGGGAGGTCTAAAGGGGTCTAAATTGCCTCAATTGATCCACGTTTGCACGGCATGTACTTCCATTTATGCTCGTCAACATACAAGCCACCAAAAAAATGAACAGATCCTGATTGATAACAGGTCAAGAAAATGTTTTCCTGCTGCTATTTGAGAACAACGGGCGGATGAATGTAGACTCTAATAGGAGTATGCCACCTTAAGTGACAGATAGAATTAATTTTTAATTCCCAAAATGATACTTTTTGTAGTCGTCACAACATAGACAACAACATAATTCTTTGCAATTATCATTTTAGGTCCATATATAAAGATGTATTTTCAGAGATTTCAATATGCACAGTGCACATGCAGTGTGTAATGCTCATATGGGCTTTACTGTGTACGCAGTAACCAGGTCTAAGTCTGCAACAACACTTCCAGTCACTAATTGTGATAAGATGGACCACTTTGGGCGCATTTATGATTTATTCCATGTTTTATTGGTATCTTTGATCATAATCCACTTGGTCTGGCCTGCCCTACCTGCAGAAACATCATCCAGAGAAGGGTCAGCGGGGAGGGCTTTTTCGTCTGTGGCTCTGAAAAGTGATGAAAACTACTTTTGTTAAGCTCGGCTGAGTCCTCCCAAACTGACCTACTGGACATACCCCAATGTATTCCTGAACTGTTTGGAACATGTTAAACTGATATTGCATGTCACTCCAGTGCAACTGTTAAGTTACTAAGAATAAGAGAAGAGAATTGAAGGTGTTCTTTGCCAAAAGCGGGCTCATCGGGATTTGTTAACCACAGCCTCATTGTCCCAGTATGTACAATAGTCTAACAGAAAGCCAACTGAAATGCTATCTTAGATACACTGTTCACCTCAAAAGTATATCCAGTCCAGTTAAAGGTTGTGCATAGGTAATAGGAGTATGCCACCTTATGGCGTTATTGATACCAACCTGAAGCTATCCCAGGATTCATCACAGGATTCGAATCCTGGGATGAATCTGAATCCTGGGATGAATCCTGTGATAGCTTCAGAATCTGAAGTTATCACAGGATTCATCCCAGAATCCTGTGATTGCTTCAGAATCCTGTGATGAATCCTGTGATGAATCCTGTGATGAATCCTGGGATGAATCCTGGGATGAATCCTGTGATGAATCCTGGGATGAATCTGAATCCTGGGATGAATCCTGTGATAGCTTCAGGTTGGTTTATTGATTGTAACAGTAACACAAGTCCGCTCATATTACGTTCATCACACGCGTGTGATTGATGGTTCCTAGCTTTAAGCAGAGAAGACAAACTGTACAGTTTGTCTTCTCTGCTTAAATCTAGGAACCATCAATTTGAAACCTATTATATGGGAGAAGTTACTCGGTGAGAACCTAACCTGCTTATAACCATATCATTCAAAATAATGACCGGTGCCTGAGAGGTGGTAAATCGGTAAAACACTCGCTTTTTTTTAGTTTCCGTAAAGGAAAGACTATGGATCAGTCACTCTTACCGACCTTGCAAAACTGTGAAGGTACAGTGGATCAGTTATTACTATAACGGTTACATTCTTCCAACACGGTAACATACAGAAACGCTGTACTCCAAACCGAAGACTTTGAATTCTTTGTTACAATCGTTTGGCCAGCGACGGTTAGACCGACATTTCTCAGAAAGGTTGCTATTACTTAAAATCATAGGGAGTGCACTGTTAGAAATATTAGAAGAAAAAGCATTCAACAGGTAGAATAAAGTTATCAAAGGATTAGTAAACTCATAAAAATAAATAGCTGGTTATTTGATGCTATGTATGAATTTTGGCGTTCGCTGTTATAACTACCAGACTTAGCTGTTATAACTACCAGACAAGCCCTATAGGGTTTTTTAGTACACTTCCTATCACAAGTTTTGTTTCTTATCTCCTTCTATGTCATATGTCATACTTATGTTGTGATAGAACTAAAGTAAATGAAATGAAATAACTGTTCATGCCATTGTATGTTTCTCTACAACGTTTAATTCCAATGTAGCAACGATAATTTTTGCACTAATGGCGCGCCATAACAAAATCATAACATGAATATTCGAACGTAGTGGCCAAATTCCGTGCTAACATCGTTTAATCAGATGAAAATCGTCACAATATATCCTACTGTGTGTAACCTGGCCATATGGATTATTAAACCCAGAGTAAACCATCATGTGAGCAAAGTAAGAAATATTTTAAGTAAACGTTTAAACGGTGGGCTTACTTCAAAAAGGCGGTGGTCTTACTTGTAAGTTGAACTGTATAAAAGTGTTCACGGCCTAGGCCTACACCTATCGACTCCACTAACATTCCTACGTACTAGAAGTACCGTTGGCCTAGTTACACGAATAGCCCAACCAGGTTGGGCAGCTATAATAGCATGGACATGGACAATTCCGGACACCTAAGCCTTAAAACACCCCAAAACTATATCTTCTGGTATAAATCACCTGAAAATATACTTGATATGGTGGGAGAAGTGTGTTATATTACGATACACGGCCAAACTTTCTTTCCTGCAAACTGTTTTCACGTTGTATTCCAAGAAGATTCTTGTGATTGTGGAACTGGTATTTCTTTGCTAGAGTATTGCTAATTTTCGGACACACAGTCCCACAGTGTGGCGCTGGTGATAAAATTGGTGGCGCAGTTGCTCTTTCAGTAATTATAACAGACTTCATAGATCTCCGTCGTTTTATTGACAAATATGTAAGTATTTACTTGCACACGGGTCATTTCGTACTTTTTGGTGAAATTTGGCTCTTCCTGTAGGTTGTCATGGTGAAATCGTGCATTTCTTAGGGGTGTCCGAAATTGGCAGTGTTCCGAAATTAGCAATACTGACTATACTTCGTAGGCCTTGAAGTCGATCCGATGCATAACCTACCACCAGTGTTGTTGAAGGATGAAAAATGTCATCCAATTACTGAAAATAACAGTGCTAGTCATAAAGAGTAACAGAAACGCAGTAAAAACTAATATTTTGTTTTTTGAAAGCAGGTTGGAAAAAACGTTTCTCATAAGAGCTAGACCATGCCTAGATGTGAGTTTAGAAATGAATATGCAGAGCAATTTTAGAATATCCATACAAAAACACCATTCAAATTGAGTGGCAACATTAAGATTTCCAAGGGTTCCACAGTACTCACCAGCTCCATCGTCAAAATCCATGCATTATTACCTATCATTGTTCCTCCTTAATAGTGTAAAAGGACTTCAGTAAGATTGTTTGCATGGCTACAGTATTTCAGCAAACCACTTTAGGGAACGTAGCCAAATCAAGTCTGCGCCTGGTGGAGCCACAACTGCACAATGACCCCTTTACACTTTGTGCACACACCGTAAAATGAGTTCCCTAGCCCTGCAGAAGTCCTATATGCAGAATGGGAGGAGCTTAAAGATATGCATGAGTAACTCTAAGCAACTTGGACGATCCTGGCACCAGCGTTGCTACGTTCTTTTGTTCTGCAGACAATACACTTTATTGTTGCAAAAGTGTGCCGATCTTTTGTATAGTTTATCTTTGCGCAAACGGTTACATTTCCAGTGTTTATACACAGACTAATAATGAGAAAATTGTTTGTTTTGTTTCATTTCGATCATCTTATTTTCATGTTCATATGTAAATTATACTGAACCCGAACGAACTTCCACCCCAGTCGCACTCACAAAGAAAACAAAAAGGAAAGAAGAAGGAATAGAAAATATATGCCAACATTTGCAATATCGACCTTATGATACATTACTACCAAGTTTATACTGTAAATTCCATTTGTTTTTGTTACATGCCCAGAGGTGTAAGGTGGGGCTGGGGTAAGGAGGGGCCAGGCGGCTCATCCGGCTTGCTATAAAGGAGGGGAAGAGAAACAAAGAACGCTGATCTTTAGATTGATCGGACAGCAACGAGTTGTATTAAAACTATTACAAGCCACATGCTCGCAACTCTCAAAACATTTAAATTTAACTTAGTATCTTTAATATGCAACTATATATGAAAATGAATAAATGACTGATGATATAATTGTCAAGATGATCCCTGGATTATCATACATGTGTACACTGCGTGTACAGCAAAAATATGTCTAGTTGTTTAGCTGATCCCTGAACAAATTTAAGGTAAATACTGTATGTACTGAATATAGACAAATGTTGAGATGGTCCCTGATCCCGAATAATGTGTGTACTGTACATACACAAAGCTCCCCAGCTCTTGAGTCGGTCCCTGGAGTAATTCCCATGCCCAGGTTTATACGAACACCGTGTACACGCCCAGCCTCCTAGTTGCGTGACACTCAAAAGCTTAGGAATGTATCTATCAAATTCACACTAAGTGGACTCATCCATGTCATAAATGGCTCATAATGGCACCGTAAAAATGCTTGATGCTTCATAAAACACTAGAAATGGCATCTAAATACACACAACATACTAAAAATGAATGAATTACGGTGACGAATGTGTCGCCTTTGGCACTAAACGATGGCCATGACGACTACCTTGTGTGCCATCCTAACATACATAGATAACCCTAGGCTAATGTTATTATTTTATCACATTTTAGCACGATAACTCAGGGAAATCTGATATCCTGTTACCAAACTACTGTTACCCATTTAGAATAATATAAAAAACACATGTGAATCAGTTTAGCAGAAAGTACAAGTCTAATTTATGCATCTACTCACCTATAAATGAGGGGAAGAGAAACAAAGAACGCTGATCTTTAGATTGATCGGACAGCAACGAGTTGTAACAGAAACTGTCCTTGCGCCCTCTATTACGACAATCAAAATTTTGTGGGGGTCTACTAAATAGTCCACCCATTACACAGTATATAAGCATATACTGCTTTTGACGTACATCGTATTACAGTTCTCCTGAGGTGATTTTTGTTAAGATACAATGTGAGTCCTTCACGTGGAAGTATAGCTCAGTCGACTAGCAATAAACATGCGGGTAACGTGAAGTTATAAGACCTCATTGTAATAATTATATTCACTATAATTCACTGTATATAGTTTTAAACGTAGAATATATCATGCAATTGAAACGATAAGTTTTACCTTTTCTTTCAAAAACCTTTAAAAAAGACTCTAATATAAAACCTCATTGTAATAATCATATTCACTGTATATAGATCTAAACGTTGAATTTCTCATGCCATTGAAACGATAAGTTTGATCTATTCTTTAATAACCTTTATAAAGACTAATAAAAAATGAGAAAAACAAGAAACTCTTGTTGTTTGTTTCTTTGTCGATATATATTTTCGCCCAGTTACGTGCGTTACTTACGGACGTGTCGACAATTTCTTATTATAGGAATCATCGAAAACGCTGTTATAAATAGATTCATTGGATGAAAAAAAAAAGATTTTCATTTCCAATAATACAAAATTAGTAATAATAAAGTTTGTATTAATGATTCAGTGTTTTGATTGGGCCCGCTTGGGAGGAACGAATCGTATTTGGCTTTATCAGTTGGTGGCAAGTTTGCGATCAATTTTGATCTTTTAAAAAGTAGACCTCTAAAGGCCACTGCTGTCAGTAAACATTACAGGCGTGCACTGAGGAGTTATTGTCATCATAAATTTACCCTTAAATGAGCATCCCGGAGGTTTACCATATTATGAAGGTGTACAATTTTGAAAACGACTCAATGCTATAGAAGCAAAACTATAGCACTGAATTTCTTACATTATCTTGAAACTATGTTTTAAATACTAAATTTCTGTCTAAAGTCATTTTTAAAATACTAATCAACGAATGTTAAAGATCTGCTTTATTGACTCCAATTATAGCACGATATAGCTAGGAAAATGTTGTAATTACGTAATCGACCTGCCACGGTCGTAAAACGACCCGCAGGCTCTACAATTAGCCTGCATAGCTTCTTAACACCATTAGGCTCTTTGTGTAAAAACTGTGTGGAAATATGTTCATGTCTTTACATTGTACAGCGTTCTCACAAAGACCACCCATAGAAGAAAAATAAGTGGCAGGCTTTGCAGACTAATTGGTAAAAAAGAGGGCCATTTTACAACCAAGGCAGGTCTGTTACGTAATCTCAAGAAACTTTTCCATGATAGCGTGCTATAGTTGGGGTCTATACAGAAGACAGCTTGGAAAGTCAGTGTAAGCCTACGTATTCGTTTCATTAATAAGAATCGGCACGTTGGTGAAAACTGCTCAGTGCAAACTCGCAATCAAATATTAAAGGTTGCATATAATTGCCTCAAACCGCCATCGGCGTAATAGCTATACCCGTGTCGTCGATGGGGCGGGCATCTGTTCACCCCTCCTTTCCCCAATATTCGGTTCTCCGCCACAAATGAAGTTTTCCAAATCCACAAAACATAGGCAGGAAAATACAAAACTGTTTGGCATCTACAGACTACTTTTCTATTTTTGACTAACACATCTACTTCCAAAATTCTGCTGATTTGAAGCTGATTTAACGACTGGGAACGATGAAAACCGCAAAGATTC
>KN883025.1:8415-49191 GCA_000934455.1 Apostichopus parvimensis
CACCTGGCCTTAGATGCAATTTGGTGCTCCAAATGAGATTTTTTTCTCATTTGGAAATGAAAAAGGGGTTTTCTGACTTGCGGAGCGGGGGGAGGGGGGGCGGCGGAATGATACTTCCGCCCCACCATATTTTTCACTGGGGGCTGGCGCCCCCCCAGCCCCACCGGTTCCTACGCCCTTGGTTCATTAGTACTGTCCTCAAATATGCTAGAATGACAGATAATTGTCATTCATGCTCAGATTTCAACAACTTAGTTTACTTTGCTGCATTTCTAAAAGAAAAGAGAAAATAAAATTTCTAACTGAACACTACTCCATGACTGGGAGTAGTCAAAGGGGTTAGGGGTACCCCTCCCCCACCCCACCCACCCCACCCCAGTGATGTCGTATTTTAAGACGTTTTGAGGACGTAATATATATATTTATATTGCTGTTATATATACATTGCTGTTCAGCCGTGTTATATATACATTGCTGTTCCTCACCAATTTGTGTGCTGCTGCGTGTATCATCACACACGTCCCAGAAGCTATCGTTTTCACTGCGAAACCATAGCTTGTAGGTCAACTAAAGCGGCTATCATGGTATCTTATTTCCGGAGAACTGAGCTTCCCGGCCACTCCAGGGATAGATGGTTATCATCTAGACGACACCTTTCCACCTCAATCGATTTACTAATCTAGTAAACCTTCAGAAAGAGGTTAAATAATCATCATCTGAGCAATTTTAATTTTTTTCAGAATGTACAGATACACGGAGTACTCATCGTATTCCATGTTCCGGGTTCTTGCTCAGCAACTTGCCATGACAAGTAATCATGGGCATAGAACCCGTGGGGTAGGGGTACATGTCTCCCCCAATTTTTTTAAGCTGAGGGGGCGTAACGCAAAATTTCTCCCCCCCCCCCCCCACAGGTGACATGTTTCAAGAAACCGTGAGAGATTACATGTTAATCTTCAAACAAATGATGCCTGAAATACGAAAAATGTTTCCTCAAGTTAAAAGACTACTTGGCCAAGTGCTGATTTCCGACCATCAAGTTCAAGTGCAGCAGAGAGATTATTTTTACGCCATGCGACGCTTAAACACGTGGATGCGTTCAACGATGACACCAAGTCATGCGTACAGCGTCCAAACCAAGTTTGTTATGTGTAACGTACACCAGAAAAGTCTGGAAGCACTCAACCTTCAGTCGACTGCAACGGAATTCATCCGCATGTGTGCGCTAGAGTCCGTTTATTTGGGAAAGTGACAGTAGACCCAGACGAATAAACATCGGTGAACTTTGAACATGCCATGTTTTGCAACAAAATGCTATAGAAAATTTAGCATTAAGAGCTAACGTGTCCCTATAGCGTTAATTATTAAAATATTCCGGATATCCGGGTGTTAATATCAACGACGACTGTGTTGTAGTATGACGTCATTCTGCTTCCCATGTGACGTCACCTTCGATAGATCCGACTGGTTTCGTCCACACACCCCACCCCCCCCCCACACCTAAGCTATCTACGCCCATGCAATCAATTAATGACTGTTTTATAATATTTTTTAGGTACATAAACAACGGTTCCTGCAAAAGCGATTCTGAGCTGATTGTGTGAACGACTGAAAATTCATTTTTATTTTTCGTTTTCGCTGTTATTTGTCCGCTACAGGAAGTGAAAAGAATACAGTCAGAGTACATGTAAAAGTTTATCAGGAAAGAATGGGGTATTTGGACGAACAGCCCAAAAGATGTTTATATTCTTTTTTACTTCCGTTTCAGTTAATATTCAATTGAATGCAAATGGCGAACTTGAATGCGATGTCGTAAATAAACCAGTTTTTCTCTCATAACATTGACACCTGTTTACACCGTATTGTTTGTTCTCGTTAGCGTTTTATATAGGGAGTAGCTAGAGGTGTGTATTTGTCTTCGCCTATATAAGTGCAGTACGGAGAATACGGTTTCATGGAAACACTAATTCCATAGTTCATTGCAATGGTATAGGTCAGCTGGTGTACGTATTGTCGGAGGGGAATTCAGGGGAATTCGCAACTTTACATATTGGCTCTGTTCTGTCGAGGATGGACTTGGGGTGCATGTGTTCAAGCTCTTTGGTTTCGCCATGTATAGAGATGTACCTCTAATCCACTTGTTAAAACATACTATCAGAATGGTTCAGTGAAGCAGAATGTTTTTTTTTCTCATAATATTTATTTCTTATTTAAACGACTGAACGAGGGAGACGATATTCTGTGTGGACATCTTTAATCTGATTGGGGATAATTCATCGCCCAAATGGACCCAAGGGTGTGCCTCACATTTACACCCCTGGATGGTTTTACGCCCAATGTATAGAGTTAACTCGGGAACCATGTTTATTATTGATTAGGATAGGGAGAGGGGGTGAGGGAGATCACATGTTGAATGGGCGAATTAGATAATCCCAGAATTCTTAGCAACTAAAGGTCAACCAGGGTCAGTGTAACGAATTACCACGCTCACAACAGTTTTCGGAATTTAAATTGTAAGACTACCAGGGAACCCCGACACAGGTTTTGCGATAGGGGAATCAAATAACTCTTAGGTGGTGTTGAATATCATTGCTATGAACATTTTCTGGGATACCATAACCTTTATGTCCCCTTGGAAATATGCTGCATTGCGTACGGTATAGACCATATCTAGACTGCAGAAAGCTACTGCATATACAAACTTGTATACCAATACATGAATACATACAATTATATTAGGCCTACAACACGTATGCTCGTAAAATAAAAATTTCCATTCATAAACTATTCCTTACTTATCATATTATATTGTCTGCCAAAACAAGCGTCCGTAGATGTTGTTAATGTTGTCACAGTCGTTCGTGATGTAAGGGGAAACCAATAATACCGGTATATATATGTCCCGCGAGACGAATAACCAAACACCGACGAAACAATTCAAGCAGCTGTACAACGGCGAAAGATTAAAGGGCTTGTCCTCGACAGGTTTTTTGTTTTGTTTGTTTAATTCAGTAAGAATTCAGTATCTGCTTTAAATGCATAAATGAATAATTAAATAAACAATAAAGTACACGTTTGCAGATAATAGAGGATGTCTTTTTTTGAGTTTAAATTCAGGCATACTGCCTGTAAATTGTTCAGGGGCGTAGCGAGCGGGGGGGTGTGGGGGGGTGTCACACCCCCCCAATAATTTGGTCGCTGTCGGCAAATTTTGGGTCTGTCGGCAAAAGGAGAAAAGGTGAAGAGAGCGGAAGGGGAAGAAAAAAGGAAAGCTGAATAGAGAAAAGGAGAACGGGAGCTTCTTTATCGGTTATTTCGATTTTCCAGTTCTTAATCTGATAAACTCATTCACCAATCCAATCACCCGACGCCTGCAAGTTGAAAACCTCTCGGCAAATAACTGATAATGTCACGGCCGTCAGTATAGCTACTGTAGCTAGGCTCAGCTAGACGAGTGCCAGAATCGCCGGCAACTCAGTGAAAGAAATGGAATTAAAGGCTTCCGTATAGGCCGCAGCCCACGAGTCGTGCTATCGTGTGACAACGTGTTGTTATTTTCCTCTGTTCAGAATGACGTCATCGCAGATGTCATTCGTTCTCCAATATGCACCAGATTGCATCTAAGGACGTTTCAAAACTAAAAAATTTCAAAAGGGGAGGGGGACACCCCCTACCCTTAGACCCCTCCCCCCACTTCAGTCATCACTTCCAGATCCGTCGGCAAATCAAATTTGACTTAAAATATGCACCAGATTGCATCTAAGGACGTTTCAAAACTAAAAAATTTCAAAAGGGGAGGGGGACACCCCCTACCCTTAGACCCCTCCCCCCACTTCAGTCATCACTTCCAGATCCGTCGGCAAATCAAATTCTCCACACCCCCCCAACAAAAACCCCTTCGCTACGCCCCTGAAATTGTTAGTGGACTGTTTTCGGTTGATCATATATAGGTGTGGGTATCCGTTTGAGGACGAAGGAACTGCTAAGCCCGTAAAACAAGTTAAACTTGTTTGGAATTGGAGAACTGGTTAACTTGAGGGATATTTCAGTGACTGAATCTGATTGTTTACAAAAATGCTGGAAATTGTCTGCATTATTCGGTTACCACATCCTCATAGATATTTCACGGCGAAGATATGAATTTGGCAAATTTGATTTTACCAGCTGGTACAGTAAATGCATCTGACTGGTGCAGATATTATGATGACGTCATCGTGACGATTAAGTTGCAAACGGCGTAGTTTGTCTTTAAAATGTTTCAAATCATCTATCCATAGAGGAAAATAATATTTCTGAGAGAAAGTTATATTTTGATTAAACTCAAAATAAGACTACACATAAAATCGACAGCTAAACAGACATTCTAAGTGTGTTACATTTCATGGATAAATCAACAGTCGGCAAATGTAGGCAATTGTTTAATCTCAGAACTTGTATTGATTGATCTCTACACCTGAGCAGGTAAGAGAGAATTTAAGTATGACATCCCATCTACGGAAGTCAAGACTGACATACAAATAGGAAAACAGGCTCAATATCACACGATGAGAGGAACTTGACATTTATAATAAACAAAAAATACTTTGCATGTCTCCTTCACGAATTTTACTAACGCTTAAAATCGCAATTGACAAGATCATACCGACATATATAGCATTTATGATATATCTATCACTAATCAAGCCGAAAGTTTTTCCTATGATCATGCGCGATGCTTTTTTCGTTGACGTCATCCATATTTCATTCTTGGATCATAACAATTTTGAGATGATGAAACGCCTGGTATATTGAACTGGTCGATATGGTGTTCACTGTAACCGCGATGTTTTTGTTGTTTTTTTAACCGCAAGCTTCCAACGGTCTATAGCTGACCAGGTATCGTATAACACAGTGGTTTAGTATACAATACCTTGTTTATACATTCCATCAGTTCTTGCACAAACAATCATTGTGTACAGAGCTAACTTCTTGAAATGCCGGAACAGAGCAAAGAAACTTATGACTTGAACGGGGTTCGAACCAGTGACCTCTGGTTTCTTGGAATGTTAATAGAATTTTTAGCTCCATATTGTAGTTTTTAATAAATGGCCATCGAGAATACTATGTACGTGATATCAACAGAAAAGCTGTGTTAAGTACGTTACAACCTTCACTGTTGACGTATACTACTCAACCGAAGAAAGAAATTTTGTATAGGTTCCTTCAACACAAGTCAAGCAATATAATTTTTTCATGGGCCCAAAAATGCTAATGAAAGTTGGCCCTCTCGGGACAATGCAATTTATCCGCCGGGAGAAGTGAAAATCATAAACTTGAATAGGAAAGAGGAAAAGGCGCAGTGTGTGAAACAGAAAATAACACTTCATCTTTCCGATCGATCGATGTAATAATAGTATGATGCATCGTGTGCTTAAACTAAGAATTAAATATGGCTCGACAAATGGAACAAGTCTCAGGCATGTGACTACAGCCGGGCTGGATGGAGCAGTGATTTACCAGGAACATGTCTTTGTGAACACTATCACTGTTGGCTTAATGAACGTTCATTCTCAAATTTAACACATCGGCACCAATCACAACAGGACCGAGTACATTGTTTGCCGACATATCTCACCATTAAAACTTATAGAAGTAACGAACGCTATCTTCATCGAGCTTGAACAGTATTCTTTTTATAGCAAACTTGCCTTATCCCATCAGATCTACCCAACAAGTTAAACCTTGTATGCTTTTCTACCGTAACCAACTGGTCGCCATCCTTCACAGCACAGGCGGATGCAAAAGCCTGCAAAAATATGAGCTTGGTAGAGAACACACCTAGGGAGAATGGGGGGGGGGGGTTAAAACTAAAGATGAAAGACAAAAAATCACTTCGTCAACCGTTGAAGTGGTCATCTATATATTTTTTTATCAAATTGAAAAAAAAAGTTTAAATTGACATATTTTTCATTACTCGAATATATAGAAATTATAATGAGATGCTTGGATATAAGTTCTGATAAAAAGCAAACATGTATAGTCATGAGTGAATTTGGCTGCCCGTAAGTACAAAGCTGTAATTTCCTTCATATGCAACATATTGCTTTAAAAAGTAGTTCCATGAAATAAATCTCATTGCATGCTGATAACCTTCTTTTGTTCTTCAATCATGTAAGGAAATGCGTAGAGTGCTTTCAGGGGAACCATTCTTGAACTTTCTTGAAATTTTAATTCATTACTAAACAGAACATCTTGTTAATGTTGATAAGATGTACAACTATCATTATACTCATCGAATGAGATAAAGAAAAGAATTCCCATCAAGTGATAATAGTGATATAATAAGAAAGATGTCTTTGTGTACAAGAGAGTGGGAAAGTAAAGGGGGGGGGGATTGGAGGAGGGAGTGAAGATGCAACATTCTCCCAGTCAAACCTCTTCCTCATCTTGCCCCCCCATCTCCTCAAAAAAAAAATTGAGCAAAGTTTTGACAAACATGATTGAAAGGCAAAACCACTTGGTGGAAATAGTTTATCAACACGGCTGTCCTTTTGGAATGGCAAACATCTTGGCAGCAATATTCAAATGATTACTGGAGATGGCATGATTGAAATGTGGTCTGGTCTTTGAACTTTAAGGTATGTTGCAACATACATCTGGATGCATTTGATTTTAATGTTCAACACTATTTTGATCCACTGCCAATCTCCTCCCTCCTCCCAAGGGAAAATACCGACGATACCTTCAGCATCATACTTCATAATATTACAATAACTCCATTCATATAAAATAATCAAATAAGCAAGAGAGTTTAATTCATATATTTCAGGGCAAGTGTAGTAGATATCACACTTGACAGTGGTTGCATTGGTTTAATTCAGATCTACAGGATACTTCATTTGCATATCAAAAGAATGTCTCACATTGCATATCCACAACCAACTATGAACTATCCACATCTTCACTCGTAAATATCCATAATAAAAAAGAGGATCTTGTTTGTAAAGGATATGTGAAAATAAATGCAATGCTTTTCTTGTTGAATGCATTTTCTTGTGGATATACTTAAATTTATGTTGAACTGTTATAATAAGGTGATTCTTGCATCAAAAGAAAATCTCATTTGCATATCCACACATAGCTTCTACTCAACTAATGCTATCTGTGGGCTGATATTCATTGCTCCTGCCAATATTTTACATTCTCTTCCTATAGACTGTCTTCCTTACAACAAGAAGACTGCTACCCTTAGGAAACCTTTTGGCATTTTCTGTGAGTTACATCAGCTGGAGGGCTATCAAGATTTCAGCTGCAGTACAGCCTGGAATGACAAAGCAGAAAATATGACCATTATACTAATAAAGTATCAATGTGCAATGTGGTTTCGATGGCAAGATATTATAAGTCACCTCATCGGAATGAAATGTCTCATTTAGACATTCATAGTACTCTATCTACATATCAGTCTTGTATTACTCAAAAAGTACTCGGCTCTCTAGTAGCACTTGAATACTATTTTAGTATAACTGATTTTGAAACGAACCCTTGGTGGTCATGTTGCATTTAAGCAGCAGTACTTGCTAAAAAGTTTGAAGGTTGAGGGCAATCTCCCATTTATTTGGAAACATTTAAGTGGAGGATTAAAAGAGCAGGAAAGGCTGCAACAATGTACATGACTGGACGATGGGGTAATCCAGCATTTCAACAAAGGGTGCTATTTGCTATAGGTTCTAATGTGCATTGTCTGAACTCCTTACGGATACCTGAAGCAGAGCAAAACAATTGCAAGAAATCGTTTAAGAGCAAGCAAGCAAACATGCAGAATGGGTGCACTCTACTACAATAAACTAAAAAACATATGATTGAAAGATGTGATACCTTATGAGCTGCTTCTAAGGATGTGATAAACGATTTCAGCTCATTAACATTCATCTCCAATGGAATGGTTCTGTTGGTGCCTTCTTCATTCACGGTTAGACTAAGGTTAACCAACGGCTCTTCAACACTTGAAATTTTGTCGCTTGCGAGGGCATACTGTAATAAATGGAATTGATATAATCATAAACTATGCACAATTTTATTACACTAAGTAATGAAAGGGAGTAACTTATGAAATAAATGCAGACACAAGAGGTTAAAAATTTAACAAAATTAAAACATTTCGGCACTATTGCAATATGTTACGAGCACTAAATAATAGTGTTTTCTTTATATATGTTAGAAACTTGTGAAATGGCTTTTGTGTACAATATCTTCTTAAATATCTTATAAAATGGAAAATCACAACAATTTTTTTTTTTTTTTTACAAGCCTACTGTAGATCAAACAAAATGCTTCCATTTGCAGCATGCAAATTTATTGTTTTAAGGTTTTAAGTTGCAAGTCTTACAGTAATTAACCATAGTCATTGCATTCCCCTGCAAGGAATGCCAAAAAAAAAAAAAAATTATTGGTAGGAATAGAATCCAAAATCAGTGACCTCAAGAATACAAGTTCTGTTTTTCATTTTTTGCCAGCTGAGCTGTTCAGCTTTAAAACTTGAGTTTGGTCTCTATGAATTACTTCTTGTCATATTACAGTATTCCAGAAAGTGAAAAGCTACAGTACCATATGCACACCCAATACTGATCAAACCATTTACAATACCCAATTTTACATCTGGTTTACATCTAATAATGTTGGATCGAAGGCATTTTCAATGATCCAATTTGGAACACAAATGCAAGCAAGTTTCTAACACAGATGTTAAGTACAGTAAGACAAATTCATTTTCACCTTGATTTTCCAGTCAAAGTCCCGTAAGTAACTTTCTGATATAGACAAGGTCTGCTCCACCAGGGCCGCCTGAAGGTCATCTTTCCTTAATGACAAGCATTGAAATATACTCTCTCTGTAAGGCTCTGGAAGAGCTGCTAAGGTTTCATCGAGCTAAAGGAAAGAAGAATTTCAACTCATGTTTTAATTTGATGTAAGAAATAAAGTAAAGACAAACGATTTGTGAAGAGCCAAAGATGCAGATAGCTGTTTATCATTTACTGAAATGTTACACAACTTTTTAGGCCTAGTGCCACTCCTTTTGCATGTGCAGTCAGTCAATTGTTGTTCTAATCACTTGGCTGTAAGAAATACTTGAGCCCATAGTAGCAGGTATTAACAAATTGAATACTATCTTCATCATAAAAGGGATTACTCTGGGTATATTAAATTTGGCACCTCAACTCAACTTCGGAAGTGTACCATTGATGGATTTGATATAAAATATCTTGGGATTTATCTGGACAGTGAAATGTCTTTTGTTAAGCACATTACAGAGAAATGCAAAACTGCTATGTTTAATTTGCATTGCATAAGAGTCTTACACAGCCATCTGAGCAGAAAATCTCTTGAACAGGTGATACATTCCTTGGTTTTATCCCAACTGGACTACTGTTGTACTTAACTGTATGATTTGCCTAATTTATCTCTTTGCAAATTGCAAAGAGAGCAAATGTTACCGCCAAGCTGATCCTTAACAAGAAAATGGGTTATAGGGCTACAGAGTATATGAAAGAGCTTCACTGGCTTCATGTTAGATACAGAATACTTTTTAGACTCTTATGTATGCATGTTATATAAATACTGTACATGTGTCAATGGCCAAAGCTGCCAAATATTTGGTTAATTATTTTATTAAAAAGGAAAGTGGGTATTCTCTTAGGTCTGGAACTAATTACGTTGTTCCAAGTACTAGGATGAAGACCTTGTGGCAGGTCCAAGGGAGTGGAACAGCTTACCCACTGAAATTCAGTGGTGTTGTTCCTTCACGAGTGTTAGGAGCAAACTTAAAAACACATCTGTTCCGGGTTGCATTACACTAGTACTGCTTATGGGTGTGGTTGTTTTTAATTTGCCATTATTATTAATGTTATTATTACTCTGTAAGGCTAAGAGTAGCTTCATGCATATTTAAAGGACCAGTGAACACACTACATCAACTTGTACAGCCATAAGCATGTTCAAATTTTTGATTGCAGAACAAAAGCACGATGCATACTTCAAGGTCACCAATACCTATTAATCTGTTATACCACAGTGCACTCTAGAGACTAATAAGTATGATCAAGTCAAACCTCATCTTTCTTTAGGTTGCTGCGAGAGAAGATGGTGATAATTTGCTTCAAGTCTGAAAGCACTCCAAACCAGTCTTCAAGAGTCCAGACCTCGCTATATTTTGTATAGTCAGGAGTAGATGACCTTATTAAACTGTCAATGGTGTGGTGGAAAAGCTAAGGTAGAAAAATGGATTTAATAGAACCATTAATAATACATTTCATAAATAAGTTCTATATATAATGGGAGAAACAATGAAGTATGTGGTCTCTTAAAACGTATGATATGTTAAATTTGCTGTAGTAAGGCCATTAATGTTCTTTTAAAGGATAGTGGTGATGACGATCTTCGCATATTTACTCAGCTGATTAGTCCTATCCTTCAGCAGTTGATATGATTTCATCGATGGTTTTTATTAGATTCGGCCAAGAATTATAAGTACATAACACAATACCAGTGGACCACAATGAAGCCATACAAGTTGTAAGGGTAGCACAGGAGTTTCAGGACATTTTGCAATTACTACGGACTTGTGACATTTGCTCTTGTATTGATTTAAAATTCAGGAAATATTGTAGGAATTATATTATCCTTCCCGCTTCCGAGCGAATACAGTGCCAGGCAATCTTCTTTAGTTGTGTATTCGCAGAACTAGTTCCCGTGCATTGTCCAAGGGAAGTATCTACTGACCTAGGCTATATTTTTAACGGTTTATCACAAGTTAACCAAACATGAAAATAAATGGATTCTGCGTAAATTTTGGAAATTGTTAACACAAGTAGTACAATACCGCATCAAACTTCTTTTCAGGACACTTTCCGATAAGTTCTGTACGGAGATTGCCTAATGTTAGCTGATGTCCTGCCATTTTCGGTCGGCCAGTGTCAGCTGAGTATACCGATGTATGTAAAAATATTTTAAATAAAAACAAATAACGATATTTGTTTATATAGGACTGAGAATAATTAAAAAGTTATATGTACAATAAAATCAAATAAAAGGTTACGAGAATACATAAAATTATGTAAATATGGCGATATAGGAAAATATATCTAATATATAATAAATATGTGCTTGGGACAAGCCTGTCATGTCAGCCTCCATGAGGAACACAAAACTCGAAACATCATTCCTGTTGTTAGCACATGCCTGTGTGAGATTTTAGTCAACAGTACTCAATGTTCCGGGTGAGACCGTGAATAAATGGCGTTTGAAGGTCTCCCACCCTCACCAAACTGGTACTCTAGTACAGCTAGTGATACAAATCAAGATGGTGTGCTGGCTTATGCATCCAGAAACTCTGTTTCACTTTTAAACATTTCGGACGATGGGCAAACGTTGATAGGGTACCTTCATGGTCATGAACAAAGAGTTGCTGCAGTTGCGTTCAATAAATTAGACAACCAATTGCTAGCGACATGCGGTGATGACTGCATGGTCAAGATCTGGAACTGGCATTCAAAGTCTGTAATTAAGGAACACAAAAGTCATGAGGTATGCCATCCTTCACACTCATTACACTGTTACATTTTCTGCATCTCATCGCAAATTAGGCCTATGTCAGTATGTGATAGCCCGAACTGCTTAGTTACACAGCTCGAGTCATGGTACTGAATTTGTTGGTGCTCACTCCCCCCCCCCTCCCTCCCCCAACTTCTTTTGTCATCTAGGCCTAACCACTTTACACCATAAGTCATGATGGTTCTAAACTCATTTTGTCCATACTGATTTAGTCAAAAGTCACTTTGTTATCACAGCATTATATGTCTCATGCCAATGTTTCATTGTATCATGCAGGGATGATCATTAGTATTACTACATTTCAGGTCTATACAGAGGATGCCAGGCAGGTGACCAGTATAAGATACCCTATAGTTTGACTGTGGAAGACAACCAACCCATGGAACTGGTTGTCCTAAATACAACCCATCCGATTTCTTTCAAGTTATATACTTCAGAATATTTGTATTAGTTACAGAACATATCCCACTTTTTAACCCATTCATGTTTGTTACAGAGTAAAGTGACTTGTGTGTCTTGGAATCCAATCAATAAAGATGTCCTGACCACTGGTGATGATAAAGGAAATATTGTTTCCTGGAATCAGAGTGAAGATGAATTAAAGTCTTGGTCACAAGAGAAGAATCCTATAGCCTGTCTTGCCTACTCTAACACTAGTGAACAATATCTAGCTGTTGGGTGAGAGGTTTCACTTTGTACTATATACTATAAGAAGTTTCCTTTTAGGCCTAATTTTTATTTTTATAGCAGAATCAAAAGTGTTTGTTATGAAACCTGGATTATTTGTTTAGTGCCTTCAGTGAGTGTCTATTTGATAACTACAGTAGTTATTTGCATCATACAATAAAGTGCATTTTATATGAAGTGCATGTGCATGTTATTAAGACTTCCTACAAAAGTGAGTGAAATGTGCCATATGATTTAATGTGACATAATCTTTTCATTGTGTTATTGTGTGAATGTCGAGTCCTGTCTGGGTTGTGTGAATTTATAAACATTCAGAATAACAACACTGCTGGAAAATAATGTATAAAGCAGCTCTTCATGGAACCTTTACTTCCAATTTTATGAATGAATCCCAATTTGCATTTCTGTATACAACATTTCATTTTTGTGTGGGTGAATGTGAAATATAAACTTCTCATATGATATATATATTTCAAAAGAATATGTAAGTTGTTAATTTTTATATAAGGCAATTTTTTTCCCTTTCTGATAGCTACAAAAGTGGTAAAATATATGTCATTGACCTAAGAACGAAGAAACCGACGGTTGTGTCCAAATTGAGAGGTCATGATGATGAAGTCCAGTCCATGTGTTGGTCAACGACCTCGTCTCAACCGGCTAATGGCTCCTCTCCGTCTGACCTCGGAGCAGAAACGGAAACTTTACTCCTCTCTGGAGGGAAAGATCAACATATAAGACTCTGGTCACTGTCTCAAGACAAGATGTTACATGCGTTCAAATTGCCTGCTAAAGGAGGAAGCAGGTCTAGGAATCGAGGTGACGATGGCTCTTCTCGGGCTCGTCTGTGGGTCTCTGTATGGTGGCCTCACGATCAACCTAAACAGTTCCTATCAAGCTCATTTGGGTAACTGCTTTGATTTTTACCTGTAGGAAGCATTTTCCGTATGATATCCAGACTTCCTCAAGAACCAGCAAAAAAGATTAGAAATTACCTTTAATACTGGAGACAAAATGTTTTGAATTACATAGTCAATTGAGCAAAGTATTGAGTACATTGGTTTTACATTTATATCTTGAACTAATTCTAGCATCTCCCCCCTCTTCCCCATTCTACCATGTTTCATTGAAGATGTTTGATATTTGTGATGTTCATATAGATAGTTGAGGGATAAGCAAACTTTCACAGCATTTATGAGCTCAAGGGATCTTTATTTGTACAATGATTTATACATTGTTTACTGTTTGTTCTTCTTCTTTTTGTGTATTCAGGGGTGATATTTTGTTATGGGATCTGAACAAGAGTGGAAAGCAGAAGTGGGTCTCTTTAGGTCAGGGTTCCTCAGAAACGCACAACCGACCAGTTTTCTCTCTGCTCCCAGTCAGAGACAAGTATTTCCTTACTTCATCAATGGACAGACAGGTATCTTCCTTGAATATGTTTAACATTGAAGTTGTCAGCTTCAGAGATGGCTTTAACTCTAAATAAGGAGGATGTTAAAACATTAAAAGCTTTACAGACTTTTGTCTGTAGAAATACCTATATTACAAATGGATCGTTTTTTCCTTGTGAAATAGATATAGTTTTATGAAGACCTTGTTGAAGCTCCATTGAATTGGTTTTGCTATGGGAGAATGTAACAGTACATTTGAAAGTACCCTGTATGGCATGCAAGGTCAAAGACAGTTTCCTTATAGGAAGTCATGTTTAACTGAGGCATAACAGACCTGTACATTAAACGTTAAAGTCAAGTGAGCTGAACTCAAACATTCTCAGATATCAAACATGATTACAGTTAATTGGTCACTGCTCTTCATTGTTCCTTTCCTTCAGCTGATACTGTGGGATCGGGAGACCTGTGCCCCTCATTGGTCCACCCCTACCCTGGGGGGATTCATCTATCAGTTGGCAGTCGCCCCCCAGGATACAGCCACCATTGCCATGGGTGTTGGCGATAACATGATCAGGGTCTGGAATACACAGGGAAGGGGTGCATCCTGCAAGTCCACTTCACTGTGGCAAGGACTGAAGTCAAAGGTTACTGCTGTGAGTATAATGGAGAGTATGTTATTTAAAGACACCATACTTCCATTAAAGCTGGATTGGTTGGGGGGGTGTGGGGGATTGGGGAGGTGTGAACAAATGTCATTTAGGGATGGCATAGGCCTACATACGGATATTAATGTGTCCCTTCTACCTTCCCAGCCATATGAAAATTTTCTTCATATAGTCTGAAATTTGTTGGATGATGTTTAATGGTAGGACATTTGTAGTATGATGAATATATCCATGCTGGTCATAGCACGATGTGAATTAGTTATCATTAATGTGGGGTGGGTTGTTGATTTCATTGTTAATGTATTGTAATGTGCTGTTGGATACCATACGGTAGTAAGCATGAGAGCACGGTTTCACAAGAAGGGCCTGTCAAATTGACTGAATTTGCTGATAAAATCACTCGGTGTAAGTTTCACTCATGGAATGTCAGCAACTGTTCTTATGAGAATGTTATGAGTGTTGTCCCAAAACATGCTAGAATATGAAATAATGATCTTACTGCGTTCATTCATATATTACCACACTCTTTGATCTAATTTAATAAATTGTGATCATCAAAGTGACAGATATAAAGTAGGTAGGATGTAAGAAAGGTTTTGATGAAGTCATCAGCTCGATAAATTTTCATCAATATGAGAGGGTTGATGATATATGTATTTCCTTGGTATGGCGACCTCTGCAGATATATTTACCTTAAAGTTCCTTTCCCATCACAACCATTTCCATTTTCTATTCCTAAGTAATGTTGTCTTATGCGAGGAAGTGCTATATGAAAGGACATGTACTGTTAAAGTGCCCTCGGCTGAGAGGAATAACCAAGTATTCATAACAAACATGTTTTTTTTTGTTAATTTTCAAATAGATCTGCTGGCATCCAGAGAGGGAAGGACTCCTGGCATTTGGTACGGAAGATGGTAGAATTGGAATGTTTACTTCAATCAACCCTACGTAAGTTTTTTTGGTATTTTTATAAGGATTTGACCTTGCATAGCAGTCAGAGGAGTTTGGTGAATGGGGCGGGGGGGGGGGGGGGGGAGGATAAAAAACCTTGCATATAACCATCAGAGATAAAAATAAATAAAAGACAAGTTTGGATATGTATTTCTTATGTGGTGGTGGCCAGAGGTAACACAAGTGGTGGAAAAATCTTTCTTACCACCGATTTGAAATCTTTCTTATCTCACATTTGCCTTTCCCTGTCTTCACCTTTCTTGCTATAAGTTTGCTTTTAATAGTCAGACCTATATTTGTATATGAAATTCCTTCTTGCAAATTTGCTGTTCCTTTTGCTGTGATCATTTATACAGAGAAAAAGGCAGGCTACAGCAGCCCCATAGCATCCCACTTTTGATACGTTGCCTATTATTAAAGAATGAAGAAAGTAACCATTAGGTGATAACTGGTTTCATGTAAACCAACAGTCACCTGTCCTTGCACACTTTATTCAAAATGCTGAACTTTTTCTATTAAAAGTGGATATTAAACAATTTATGTAATTCTTGGTTCAAAGGACACCTGAACTAGATAGTAAGAGCTGTGAGAAACACTCATTCAAGGTTACAGAATTAAACTGCTGTAAATAACCTAGCGGTGTTTCCAGGATTTTAAGAATGGTGGGGAAGGAGGGAGGTGGCAGGCAAGCATCACTAGATACTTAAACTTATACCAAAATAGCAAAAGAAAAGCTCTGGTGAGATATAAGGAATGAAAGCACATAAAGCAACAGTAATCGGTTTACAGAGAAAGAGAGAAAATGTGCTTATGAATCCAAGGAAGATTTTTTTTTTTTTTTTTTTTCCGTTGCTTTTTCCATTTCAGCAAGGCTCCTATCTTATCAAGAACCTTTCATAAGAAGACTGTCTATTCTCTTTCATTCGGCCCTTATTGCTATATAAAGGGTAAGTCTGAAATGTGAAATTTTAGGCAGTTTTGAGATGTCCCTATAAAAGCCACTACAGTACAAAATAATGATCACAATGCACAATCCAGTGTAGATATTCAATATGGAAAGAATTATTTCCTGAACAAAACTTGTTTCAATAACATATTTGGCTAGCAATAACTTTCATGTTTACTTACCACAGTAGGAAAGATTTCAATGGGGATCTTCTGCGTTTTGTGTAGAGGGCGCTGTCAGTATAATTCCATTTCGGAAACTTGGATACAAATTTACTGATGCGAAAAGCTTATCCTCAGTGTAGCAGATGTGATTGAAAATACCTCAAAGAAGCTTTCTGATTGGACGACCGGACGTGTGTAAAGTTGGCAAACGAACGGTGGGCAACGTTTCGTCGCTTAAATGTGCAAGTTATGAGTGTATAGGTCACAATATGTCTGAATGTTGGAATGTGCTGGTACATTACATTACACATTCTTCAATTCCACATTCGTCTCACTTTTTTCTTCTTTTCTTGGCTTTACTCTGCTGTCACCAACAGATGATGACAGCAACAAGGCTGAAAATGAAGTCATGATCTGCCTGTATAGCTGTGGAGGTGAAGGGGTGGTTTATCAGCACCATGCTACCAGTCTGAATGAGGAGGCTGTGTGTATTGATACTATTATAAGGAGCACCAACACTTTACAAGTAAGTACCTTTACCTTCTCCATTCCCGACAGCTTCCCCTTTACGAGCTTCTTACCTTCATGATTCCAGGTTGCGTGCACTCTCTCAAAATCATTTTCTTCAACTCTCAAGACAAATATTAACTCGTTCATTAATAAATCATCACATAGTAAACCAATACTGAGGTACCAGTCCTGAAGGAAAAAATTTGAAACAATGCAATAAATTTCTCATAAAGAGAATTTGCTTCTACAACCGTAGGAAGGATGGTGTAAGTAGAAGAATGAATATTGTAGGTATTGTGCTTGCATATGGCAACATTAATGTCAAATGGGTATTCTGGTGACAGACAATGTGAAACTTCTATTGAAGAGGAATATATTCCACACTGCTAGTTGAAAACCCCCATCTCAATATCATGCCCCTAACTCGAGATATGTTTGATTGAATGTGACCGTTTTATGACTGGCTAAACCGTCAACTACTCCATGAAGTTGGATCACAGTGGGGGGTCTGTGATGTCATCTAGGCGAATGCTCTTTGGAAGCTTTACTTAGGCTATTATAATTATCTTGTTGATTTATCCTTGAAACCTGATTCATTTGGAATGTTTGTGTAGCTGTCAAAGTTCTCTGTACTTAGCAATTCATCAAAATGCATCTTTTTGTAAAAATATTCTTTTTGTTTGTGAATAAATGATTGAGATATTATAAACAAAGACAAAGACATTTTCAGCTGAACTGCCATGATGACATCATCCATTCTGCTGTTGCCAGATGCATTTACAAAATATCACTAAATTATAAAAGTTCATATCTGCACAATTTTCAGCATTTTTGGTCAGCAATCAACCTTAGCCACCAGAATGTTCTTTTAAATGTGTAATAGTCAAGAGTGGAAATACTGAACCTGTGACCTCAGGATGGCTAGTCCTGTTCTCTACCAATCAAGCTATCCAGCTCTTAGTGGATATTGATCCCTAAATAGCCATTTCTTTGCTGAGGTTGCCAGTATAATCTCTTTTTCTTGGCTCGTTTCAAAATTTAGTAAGTTTATAAAACAACAAAAGTTTCATCTTTTTCTCTCTTCACTTTGTTAGCACATGCTCCCATTGAGGTCAGAGGTCAGTTGGAGGTCTGACAGGTCATTTGTTGCCATTGGTAACGATGATGGGTAAGTTGTCTTTTTCTTCTTCTTGCATCATTTCGTTTTTAAATTTTGATAAGAAAAACAAAACCAAGCATGATTATTTCTTCAAAAATAAGTACTAGGTTCTTTAAACTTCTCATACACATGGTGTTACAAAAATGCCTTGTTAGTTTTGGTGTTTAAGTATAAAGTTGTCTTGTTTTTCCTTCTGTTTTCGTGTTTAGCTTTTACTTTTTTGCATTCTGAAAAAAAATGCAAATTGGCTGAAGTGATGTTGTGACTGGATTAAACCTTGTGGTTAACTTTATTGTGTTATGAACTTGATGGTGGTGTCGCTAACTTCTGTATCATATAAAGAGATGAAGATCCTTGATTCTCAGATCTTGTATTTACAAACCCCAATAAGTGTTTGTTCATAATTCATTTGTCTTTTGTTTTGTTTCCATTTCTTTTTTCATAGATCCATAGAAGTATTAGCAGCTCCTCATCTTCTTTTGCTGTGTACCATCCAGGTTCATCATAAAATTATTAACTGCCTTCAGTGGTTTCCCTCTCAAATTCCTCAAGGTCAAAGTTCACTACGGTTCTGCTTGGCGTCAGGGTCGAATGAAACTGTAGTGCATGTTCATGACCTGACCAATGTGCTCGGTAAGAAATGGTGATCATGAAATGAAATTGGAATTGATTACATTAAATCCTAAGATAAATTAAAGAGATCCTAATTTCAGTTGAACAAGAACAAAAACAAGCAAAATTAAAGGATATAAAATTTTCAAGTGGGAAGATAATCATAATTTAAGTCTTTTTGCTTTGGCACTGACCAAACCATGAAATTCCAACACATTGCCCCCCAACCCATGCCTATCAATTCCAGGATACACTCCAGGCATGCCTGATAATGCTGACTTCAAGACACACATTATATTCATCATGTTTCATCTTTGCATCTACATTTCAAACATTAAATCCCAACAAAGGTTCCAAGTTCAATTTTTTCATGTTACTTGTTTTTGTTTCTCGATGTCTTCTAATTTTATAGTGATAGGTAATATATGACAATTTCGGAAGCTACAGTGGAATGTCTTTTGCTGTTTTGTAATTATACACTAGATTGATAAATTAATGGTTAGAATGGTATTTGATCCCATTATCTAGTAGGGAATATACAACTCTGGACTGCTCCCTGACAGCTTAGCGATTCAAGCCCAATGTGTATGACTATCCATATCAACTGTTTTTCTTGCTAGGGTGGCAGAGTTCAGATTTTGAAATAGGGATTGTCACTGACTTCAATGTTCAAACTGGATCCTTTGTGCTGCAAAGGACTGTAAAAACATAAACCTTTCAAGCCACTGCTTCAAATCCAATTTTCATCCAATAACTTCTTTTTCAGTCTGTGTTAATATTTGTTTTTGTTTCTCTTATAGTCAGTGATGTCACTTATTAGTATTCCATTTCAATTTCATAAAGTGCATTTTTTTTCATCTTACATCTTCAAATTTGTTCCTAGGTCAAGAGACATTGATCCCAATGCCAGCTCCAATCAGTTCTGCTTTCAGGAGTCTTAATGGACACATGCTTAGAGTAACAACTTTACAGTGGAATCCATTGGCCGATGGGAAGCTGGCATCTGTGTCCTATGATGGCACTGCTCAGGTATGAATCTCTCAGTTACAGTTTAATAAAGTAGGAATCCATGACAGACAGTTTGAAAAAATACATGAAAAAATTTGAAGTCTGGATAAGACATCACAATTTATGATCGTATCGTGAAGTTTCGTTCGGCCAGTAGCAGTTCAAGTGAGGTTGTTTGACAGTTTATTTATTGTCACATTTGGTTTATTTTCACAATGGGTAAAACCGACCACTAAAAGTAACATGAAAAAGTGTCAAAAAATTTGCCACTTTAGATCTTTCAAAATTATTTTGAAAAGTGATGTGTCTTTGGAATTGGGAATCACAGCCAGAATCGTACTTTGAACAACTTTTATGTGATTGCAAGGTAACAGTTTCTATCTAGTGAAAAGTGAAACTTATATTGTTTATTGATGTCAAAATATTTGTTCCTGCTGCAAGAAACTTCAACTTTGTTGACTTTTTCTTGAAATATTTTGAGCTTTGTCTGTCAAAAACATTTGTGAAAACAAACATTGTTTCTTGTACAAAACCTGCTATATACATCTTTTGTATTTGTGTATCCATTTGGCTATGTTTGCATAGCACCCATCGAATTGCTACGTTTACTAAATACATTATTTTGTGACATTGGTTACAGATCTGGGATGTTGATACAGGAGAGGCTTTGGCCAATTTCAGGGGCCACCAAGGGCGCCTCCTCTCCATGGCCTGGAGTCACCTGGATCCAGACATTCTCTTTACTGGTGGTGAAGATTTTTGCGTCATGAAATGGAAGATATCAGAATGTACACACAAGCAGCCACCAAAAGGTAAGTTTGAAGCACCCAGCCGAACAGAGCATAACAGAGATCTATTGCTAGAAACTAGAAGCAACGCAGATCAATTCTGAAGGGTTCCACCATGCAAAGCCTGGCCATAAGAAATTTCTTTGCCGTTTCCAATTTTTTTTATCATTTTCTCTTCAAATTTTCCATTGTCCATATACACAATAAATTGTCTAAATTAGGTAAACATTCTCAACATGTTTTCCCACTTGCAAAACAAACATCAATGCTACAGCCTAGGTGTAAAACACTTTTGTGGGATCTGCCCGGATCTAGTCTTCTCGTTTGGGGGGAGGTTGACACGAAATGTATCTATTGGCCCTCCAAGGTAAATCTCTGTTTCCAATACTTACTGCAGGGAATAATTCAGTGTTCAAATTTTGTGTAGCAGCTTTGAAAGGTCTGGACTTTGTCCCTTATTAAATGATATGGTTCCTGTGTCCAAAAAACTGCTATGTATCTTTACACTTGTATAGCAACTTGCACATTTTTGCGTAGCATTTATCGATGCGATACTGGATGAATTATTCTCTGTACTAAGATTAGACAATGACTCCAACCGAGTACTTGCAGCAAATCTTACTATCATACTAGAACAGGAACCAAAGTATGATACAAGAATCAAGATGAGAAGTAAGAGTCCCTAATATAAAGAAGTGATACCTTTTACCAAGCTAGAACATATATCTGTGATGCAGGGAAAATAAAGGAAAGTGAAGACAGCAACATTGAATATGTCATTGCATTGTCAGTTTTAGATGGGCCTTTTTAAACCAAAACAAACACCTCTGAAGACAAATGAAGGACACCAGTGAGTTTGCAAAAGTAGATCTTAAAAATTAAAAAACAAGAAACAACTGCCATGCCTTTTGAAATTGTAAATTATTCCAACCCTGAATCCTGCTTAAAGGTGCAAACATTGCCTTCAATTGGTGATCGATATCTGCTACAAATGAATTTGTTTGGCCCTTTTCAAAACAGACAAGAAAGAACTGAATCTCAAGTTTTACAACTCTGGTGCATCAAATAGGGAAGGAAAGAAGAAGAAAAATAAAAGCAAAGGATCGTCTGTCTTCTCCAAGGGGGCAATCAAATCTACATCTTCAAATGAAGGCACCTCCCCCTCACCCATGAATGGTAAAGATGTCTGGTCGACCAACGGCGGGCTCGATGCGACAGCCAAACCTGTTTCAGAAATGAAAGATACAACTCCCAAATCGCCATCAGCCTTTCCGAGTGTTCCCGAAAAGGATTTGAAACAAATCGTTCAACTCCTGGAGGAGAAGAAAAGAGAACTTAGTCTAGAAGGAGTAGCAGATGGGTTGTCGAGAGGATTGGAGGGTAAGAGTGGAGAGGTCACAGATGGTAGAGGTGTGGATCCAGCAGGGAGGCATGTCAAGGATGGGGAAGATGAAGAAAAGGATGTAAAGAAACATTTAGAAGAGGCAGACACTTGGGAAGATGTGCAAAAAGGTAAGTGCTAACTATTTGTATTAAAATTACTTGGCAGTTCTATTTATTACAGAATATACTTTACAAATTAAAATGATATTGAAATATTTGTAGTGAAAGTCCATTTTTAAGTATACAGTCATAATGTAAATATTTAAGCTTTTGTAGTAAAATTGTGCTCATTTTTTAGCACAATTTTGTAATATAGCAAAAATGTTTGTGGTAATGACAAATGCAGTCAGGTTCTGCAATGAAACACTTTGATACATTTAAACAAAATTAAAACGATAACCTAACTGGCATAACAATTCAACTTATTTAATTTTTTTTTTCTTTGCTCATTACTTTCTTCTTCTCTGTCTCTGATAATATATATATATTGATATTTTTATATATAAAAGAATATGTATCTTGGGGGTGGGGGAGGGAAGATATGGTACCTTATATATATGTTATTACATATTTGTATTATATGTAATTAAGGGACCAGACTAGAAAAATACTTTTCTATACTATTTCTGTTTCCTCTACTACCATCTGACATCAGTTATACAATACTCTTGTTTTTTGACTGATAACTTTTTGTATGAATTATTTGATACAAACAAATGGTTGTATAGGGATTGCCACGAAATAAGGTCTGGATAGTTTAGTTGGTAGAGTGCAGGGCTAACTTGTAATTCAGAGGTCACTGGTTTGAATCCCGTTCTAGCAATTAATTTCTCTGCTCTTTCCCAGTCAGTGTTCTATTGTCTATTTACATATATATATATAGTCATAATGTGTTGTGAGTTTAGCTGGCCTCATTGCCTAAGATTTTGAATACACTGAGCACACTACATGTAGATAGTTGGTCAAGTTACATGCCACAGATGTACCAAGGTTTTGGTGTGTTGTTTTATTCACCTCAAGATGTCAAACCCCTTTAGCTTCATGTTGTACTGTAATGGTGTTTTGAAATTAGTTGGCAGTTTAAATACAGGGCACATATGTACATAAACGAATAATTTTTTCAATGAAGGTTTCATTTACCTTTCCAAGCTCAACACAGTGTCTTGAAAAGAATGTTTTAGAAATAATTACTCATGTTCTCGATAGTGGAAAGCAAAACCAAGAGAAAGTGTCTTGAAAAGTATGTTTTAGAAATAATTACTCATGTTCTTCATAGTGGGAAGCAAAACCAAGAGGAAGAAGGGCAAGTCGTATTTTCCTGTCTGCAGTCAACTGGACAATAGAGGCAAGCATTGGTTCTTGAAAGACTGTGTGGATATAGCTGAAAGGAAGTATGGTAAGAAAAATGTACAAGACTACGTCACACAGTGTGAGATTAACAACCTCTTGGCCCATATGAAGGCACCATGCCCTTGCCCCAGCCCCCCCCCCCAAGGGAGTAAGTACATCCTTAATTGGTGCGATCCATGGATTGATTCCAAATTTCATGAAGGCCCCATAAGGTCAAACATTTTAGATTGAGGCATATCTATTGTATCTTACGGGACAAACTGAGGTATGATTAGTATTTGGAAAACAATACCTCAAACCTTTCTTTAAGATGGTATATACTTACTGTATTTTACAAGACCTCGTGCGGTATGATCATTATGTGAAGTACGGTACCTCAAAGTTTCTTGTCTTTGATGAATGTTTACTTTTATTTGACAGGAAAAACCACAGATCTGTTACAGCAGGATTCAGTTCCTGCAGGACTATTCACCTCCAGAAAAGATCTTAGCCAAACCATGACAATTGAAGGTAAGACCAAAGAACCAACCTCTTTTGGTTGCTGTAATCCTTCCTAATGCTGTCCTATAATTAATGTTCTTTTGTAATAGAAGATACTTGATGAGGCTTGTTTTTTTCTGTAATGTTTCCCTTTTCTGGAAAATGTCTGTACATGTATGATTTTGAAAATGGACTGAAAAAATTGTCTGAATAAAACCACATGTGCTTTATTATTGGTTGCACAGAATGACAGACAGTGTGACCCCTGACTAGCACCATCAGCAAAATAAAAAATATACAAATATGGATTGGCAGCACTCAGGATTGGATGTGATGCTTGTGGTAAAGGGGGAAAAAAACATAAATTATCGTTTGATTTGTAGAAGAATAAAACCAAGCAAGATTTCCTATTTTCTTTCTCCAAACAAGTCCAAACATTGGTTCTTTCATAACATTCATTTCTGGAGAATTTGTGTTATTTAAGTTAGATGTTGTGTTTATTCCTAAATAATTTTTAAACCTTTAGGGAATCATCACCAAGAACATGGCAACATAGACATCAGGCTGTGGTTGGATGTCTGGCAGGGCAAACTATTAAATGTACTCAGAGATGCTACACACAGAGGCCAGCTCAATGATAAGATGGTTGCCATGGCACCACAAGGTTAGTACATGTTGCAAATCAACATGTTGCATATACTTTGAACATATATAAACATCAGGATTGTTGGTTGGAAAACTGATTTTCAGAAATAAGAAACCGCTTGGTCAAAAAGAGGTGTTATTGACAGTAATATTTTGCCTAGGTTACATTGTGGTTCCATCCATTGTGACTGGATTTTGCTGAGTTGACAAAGGGTGTGGCTATCATGAAGTCATTTGCGGGGGTGAACAACAGTTAGGATGTCTTGATACATAAAAGCTCATAGTGCAACAGCCCTACACCTATACCGATGGGTAGACCTGTCTGATTTACATCTTGAAAGAAAAAAAAATGTGTTTCAGAATGCCCCCAAACTCTCAAAATTTGGAAACTTATAAACATGTTGGCGAAATGGCAGATCCTAATTGGTTCCATATTACAAAACCCGGCTGAATTGCTCGCCCAATAAAACTACACTTTTCACTCACAACTGGCCCGAATTCAAATATTGTTAACGGTGAGTCATCCGACTGACTATTTCTACATTACAGAAAACTGATGACAATTTTATTGCTTTGGTTCACTTCCTATGCCAAATTCAATGGATGACGATTTTGATTCAGTGGTGAGACTTTAATTATAGATACCGTTGCTATGGCATGTCAGCTACAGAGCTGTGGTTAATTACAGATATGATTGGATCAGTAGCACTTATTGAAAAGCAGATTTTTGAATTTGGGTTAGTTGTGAGTGAGTGAATAGTGTAGATAAACTTTAATCTTAGCTTTCATTTCTTTCGTTGAAGTTGATTTTTGATGTGTACATGTTTGTTTTCACCAAAGATTTTGTCCATTAATTGTACAGTAATTAAAGATATTGTAGTTGGTTTAAATGAGTGTCTCACTTATTTTACTCTTCTTCAGTTGGACACGATGTATGGTTGGAAACCTGCAGAGCATATGCCAAGCAGCTGGAGCAGAATGGTGACCCACAGAAGGCTGCCACCTACTACGTTTGCTGCCATCAAATCCAACAGGCTGTGAAAGTTTTGAAGGAAAACAAGCACTTCAGGTAAGAAATGAACTTTTTACCAGCAGAAACAATGAGTTGTCATGGATACCAGTATGTGACTAAATCTTAAAACATATTCGTTATACCTATATTCTAATCACTAAAGAAATCACAAAGTAGATTATATGAATGACATCTTAGCCAATGTTTTAATAGCAAAGACGGTTATAGAATGCACCTCATACTCTCCACACATAATGTTAATGGGTTAATGTGCCACCACATTTTCTTCATAACCCACTAATTTATCCCTAACGATGTGCTGAATTAAAATATAATGTTTGTATACATCTTTGGCTAAAGTTTGACCATCTCAAAAAGTCTAAACAAATTTTAACATCCAAAAAGGCTGTAACAATTGAGAGAAGCAACAGTAATATTATAATAGTGTGTGCTTGTTGAACTGAGCAATATCTCTTCATGGGTCTACAGGGAGGCAGCATCCTTAGCTACTTCTCGTCTTGCTCACGGAGATGCAATGAGGCTGGATGTTTTCCAGAGCTGGGGCAAACAGCTGGAAGCAGACCACAGTTATGAAGCGGCAGCTCGCTGGTAAGTTCACACTAATCTTACCAGTCAGAATCAGATCTGGCATCATTAGCATAAAACACTCCCTTGTACTAACTAGATGCCATTCCAAGCTTATTTTAGTAACTCACTCCTCTTCCCCCTCCTCACATACTCGTCCCCCCCTCCCCCCTCAAATAGAAATAGTAAACATGGATCCTTCTGCATCAGAATTGTTTGGAGTCTGTTTCCATAAAATTACATTTACCATAGTTTACTTAATACAAAGTAAATTTGCTGTCAAATGCAGTATTACAGCTAGTTGATTATCTAGTCGATGAGTTTCAAACAGCTGCAAATCAATTAAAATATAATTTCATTTCACTGAATGATTACAGCACAGGCCACCTGTATGTTTTTTTAGGGTGTTTTGCCCTTGGATTAGATACTAAGAAAGGATTTCATCCAAATCTGGAAAGTCTGTCAGCGTGACACTTTTTGCAAGGCTGAAAGAACTCTTGACTTCATTACCTACCAATATGTGTTGATTATGTGAAATCATGAGATTTGAACAAAGTGTACAATTTATCTTCATTTTAGTGAGAATGTTGCATGGAAAATTCTTGCAGAGCAGGTCCCTATCACTGTGGGGGCTGGGGCAGGGGGGCTGGGGCAGGGGAGGTGGGCATTTCAGGGTAATGATTTTCACCATAGACAGCAGTTTCTTAACCACTGAATATTGGTGTCTCCTTCCCAACCCCCTTGAATTTGCAAAGGGTTTGGTATCACTGCAGAGTCAATACAAATCCTCTCCTGAATGCAGATCCTCAGGTGACTAGCTAGCTGCTCTAAAACTTCTCCCTTTTCAGACCGAAATTCTTATAGTAGTCTGTTGCATGTGTGTTGAAGCAGCAATCTCTTACAATGTGTTTATATTCTTAAGCTGATTTTTATTACTGAATGAAAGCTAGGCTCAGTTATCTCTTCTGATGAGTACTGTGTACAAGCTAGTACAGTGAGCTTCAGCCAAAGACTTTTAAAGGAAGAATAAAGCAAATATATATTCTCCTCTTTCTTCAGCTGTCTAGCCATAGACAAACCAGAGAATGCAGTTAGGTTGCTCGCTCGGAGTGGCAGTCAATCGGCTCTAAAAGCAGCTCTTGATGTCGCCATTTTGACCGATCAGAAGGATATTTTATGCTCACAAGTGCCAAGATATGCAAATAAGTGCATGCTGAATGGTGATTGGTCAGAGGCATGGGACTTGTCGACAGACGATATCTCGATACAGGTGAGAGTGATGTTTTATGTAAAAAATTAGATACAGTGATGAAAATCTCCCAAATCACCAAATATGGTGCTATGTGTTCTGTCCTGAAAAGAAAAAGACTACTGTACTCCTACGTCTTTGTTTGTCGAGGATAGAAGAGATTGTGGAGAGTGGTTGTCAGTTGATGTGCATACTACATTAGGCCATCTTTTCTTTCTTGTTTTTTTGTCCAGCATACATGTACATACATCTGATTATCCATTACATATCACATGGACTCTACCATTACAGTATAGGTTATAATAATGTATGTTAAGGCTGTAACACTATGTTCTGACTAACATCATATCTAATGCATGCAGCTTGCAGACATTAATAGTAATATACTGTGTATCGCAGTTGTGCTTTACACCACTGCAAGCAAAACTGTGTGTACCTTTATTTACCTACATCACTTAACAGCAACTGGTTGATTTGCAATTGTCAATTACCTATTACCCCTCTCCCCCTACCCCCCTTCCTCCCCCTCCCCTCCTTACAGATTTAGTCATTGAACACGTTTGTCTGTGTATCTGTTTTGAAACTGTTTGACATCATAATAGTTGAAACTTTATGATTCTCTTTCCCCATATAATTTTTTTTTATGTTCATTTCTGGGCCTTTTTTTTTTGAATACAAACAAAAAGCTATGACAACTTTTGTAAAACTTGTCTGGACATTTGGTGTAGTCATACTTGATCAGTATAACATTTCATGGAAGGTGAAACTATCGGATAAAAGTTATACTTGGACACATTTTAGTTTTTGTTGTCATGGAAGGAAAAAGTATTGATTTAATTTGTTTGCATTTTACTTCCTTTCAGTGTCTTCATTTGGTGATGATTATTCATGAGGCTCTCATTATTACTCTCAGAGGAACTGCTGGATCAGTCATGACAGATATGTACAACGAACCAAAGTTTTCACATCACCTTCCGGAAGTGTCAGAACATGGTAATTGTTTCATATTAATATTTTTCCTGTCTTTGGTATTAAATGGTGAATTACAACAGACACACTCCACATAATGGTAGATGGTTTCAATCCTTTTCCATTCTTTTCCATATTTTACCAGTTCAGTTCTACAATTGTCCCACTTTACCACAACTAGGCTCATTCTTTCTTTTCCCCACCAACGGGTTCAAAGTCACTAAGCAGTTATCCTAAATATCAGTAAATGAAGCAGCTGCATGTGTTTTTACATGGGAAGTAAAACAACAAGGTAGAAGTGATTAACTTGTTACTGATGTATGATTGTGTGTTATTTAGCCAACACAAATTGTTTTTCAGGGTCTTTAGAAGATTTGGTATTTTGGGTTTGTGAATTGGCAAATGGGGTTTGGTTCTGTAATTTGTAAGGCACCGAAACAACTGCATCCACCAAGTTGGCTGCTCGAGTGATTTTGAATCGAGCACCTTCATCTCCGTCAGTATTTGAGATGCATGCTGAGATGAACTCTCTTCAGGTTGATTGCGACGATAAATAGAGGTGCCGATAGCAGGCATTCATGAGTCAATAACACCTCATCATTATTCTCTGAAGCTCATCGTAAATCTGAGAGGCCAGAGATATGCCATTGTTCATCAACAGGATTAAATGAGTGTCTGTTGGCTTCTTAATGCCCTGGGTAATACTAATCTACACCAAACTACTAAAATTACTGATTCAAATAAACTGAACTAAATTATACTGCAGACAGCTACTTCGTAGGTTAATTTAAAGTCCTAAGTATCTAAATGATGTTTTGTTATTGTACTTTGCATGATTCTCTCTACAGGTCAAGACAGTTTCTCTGGTTGGCCATGTCTGTCTGTCGGTGGAACTACTCTTCTGTCTGCAGCTATTTCAATTTGGGAGACTCAGGATCATCCCTGGGAGAAGGCTACTAAAACGGATATATTGGAATCTCTTCACAAACTCTTTGTGCCTTCGTTTGATTTGAGAGTACCTAAACAGGTAATGATTTAGGTTCTCACATGGAAATATCAAATCAACAAAACTGCTTTTAGTGTAGCAACAGCACAAACTTTACATATAGGCATGTAGTTTAATACTGAACAACTAGAAAATACTAAACATCTCTTAGCTTCACAAACATACTTCTGTGCTACATTTGAACATGATCGTACCTTTGCACTGCTTTGCAATGATAGTCTTAGAGAATATTAATACAGTAACATTACTTACATGTATTATAATTACAATATTAACATATATTATGTCATAGTGTCATTTTTAATCTGCAAAGTGACTTTCATGTCAAAAATATATTATTTCTCAACAAACCTAATTTCACTTACAAAAGTCATTTTGCCCGACAGTTTTTCATCAGTGGTGCTGTTTGCGTCGCTCTAGACTTCTTGCAAAGTACATCTGTTAGTGAAAAATCCTACTCTAATGTGGAGAAGACACTCAAGGAGTGCTATCAAGCAGGTGACCTAACCCTCATGAAAGCCATCCTCTCATTGGTCTATCCAAAAGGTATTACCATGAAACTTTCATTTTGCACCTAGTCACAATCCTTGTTATTCTACGCTTTATGTTTGAGAGTGTCCTCATTTCAAACTTTTAGCGTGCTCTGCATGTAGAAAGTGTACAGTTTGGTCAAGTTTTACGTAATATTGTAAACAAAGTGTTAGATTTTGTTTCTCTTTTCTTGTACAGGGTTTTTTGTGGACAAGCTTTCTATGTCTCCCTTAGTAGTTCCTGGTAACAAGGATTCCAGTGTCAGGCCCACTGAAGCCTACTATGCTTATACAGTCTTATATTACCTTTGGTGGAATTGTCCAGGGAGAATCTCCCACTTTGTTGCTCACGAACCATCAACAAATAGTGCTTCAGTGCATGCGAATGTGATAAACTCAGATAGTTCTGCTCAAGGAGCAATAGCTCAGCAGACATCAACAAATGGAGGAGAAGGAGAAGGAGGAGGAGGAGGAGGAGCATTAGCGAGTGATGAGCAGAAGGAATCATCTACACAAAATGGCTCTGCAAACATCTCACATGGGAGCATCCCTTCACCTTTGACCTGTACTGAAACAACAACCCAAGAAAGCATTGCCCAAGATTCAGAGATTAACACAGACAAAGCCCTGCCAGATGTGAAAACTGAAAGGGATTCGAGCAATGAAATGAACGGAGAAGTAACGTCACCAAATGACTCAAAGGCTTCCTCATGGCAAAATGAGGAACGTGATCGAGAGTGCACAGAACGAGGGAAAGCCAAATTGCAATCTTTCACCGAGGACGCGCAAGGCGAAGTTCACACGGATATGGAATGGTGCAAGTTTGCTTGGATAAGAACCAAAATATGCAAAGACGTACTGGTCAAGAGAAAGCCATTACAATGGTACCGGCTTAGAGCTGAACTACAACAAATTGGGATTGCGAGACAGGCTTTGTCTGTTGGAGGAGGAGAACTCAAATTTGACAATATTGGAGGTGAATCCAGTTTACCCTTAAATGACAGCAATCTTAAAGGTCAAACAGATGGAGAAGTTCCAGAAATCTCAAGCTGTCAGGACACCATGGAAGGGTCGGATTTATCTACCGGTGAGAACGACATACAAGAGTTGCAACCAGAAGGAGTTGTTCTACCAGATGAGCATTTGCCAATCTTTGAGAGGTATTTGAGACCTAGCATTACCGAGGTAACACTAACAGAAAATGAAGCCAGGCTGCAAGAAGAACTTGATAGCCTTAATATGGTAAGTTGTTTCTATCTGAAACAAGTTTAATCCATTGAGGCTTGCTGTAATGAATTTTCCATTGGCCTAAAAGTTTGCATCTTGTATTTTATCTTGGCCTTCTCAAGTCAAAAGGCCACTTATGAACTAGCTCAATCAATCAATCAATTAATCTTTATGCTGTTGTTGAAACTTTCTGTGGATTATTCTTCAGAGACCTCTTACTGATCAGTAAGCTGCTGAGAGCTCTGAACTGATGAGGATTTTGGTAGGGTGGTATTACACAGAGACAGTTACAAGTTGATTTGTTTGCATGTCCTTAATTACAACAATGTTAGAAAGACAGAATTGTAGGATTTGGTTTGGTTTGGTGGGGAAGGGGTTTAGTTACTCGTAATAGCCTTCTTCAAGTTTAAGCCTGGGTAGAACCTTATTGTTAATGAACATTCTCACCTTCTCATTTTAATTTCTTTTGTTTTTTTGTTACAGGGAAGTGAAGCACCCGATCCACACGAATCCATGCTGGTCATCGCAAGCCTCCTTACCAATATCTTTCTCGCCGGCTACTGCGAACCGGACAGCAAGTTTGTTCTTCAAGGTCTTGTCAAGTTTGAAACGAAACATATTTGTACGAAAAGTCAGCTCAAGCATTTCCTCAGACTGAAGAGAAAACTTGAGGAGACCCTTCAGCGTGGAGAAGAACCGTCATGAGAGACGGTTTCATCTTGTAATCGATGGAGAGTAATGAAGGCTGCGTACATCCAGTTTTGTTATATTTCAATAAGGGGATGTTAGCACGCTTGCATTTTGCAATGTTAATATATTCCGACATACCAAAAGCTTTTTGTGTCGATGTCATTGTTTGGGTGTACATAGCAGCTGTGGATCTATTATTCTGCAGAAGCGAGCCCCCGGGAGATAAGTATTGGTAGGTAACAAACTTACTAGTCTTTACTGATGTGCAAAACAAAACATCAGTAGAAATGTAAGGAATACTACCCATGCACCAAACAAGCTCAATTTTTGTTCTATGTTCCTGGTTTTGAACAAAGTTATTCTTGCAGGTCAATGTTAGAGCCAATCACATTTCAAAGGGGCTACCTGGCTCCCTCAGGCCCCCTCCTCGTGTCACTCAGGCCACCTCCTCGTGTCACACAGGCCCCCTCCTCGTGTCACTCAGGCCCCCTCCTTGTGTCACTCAGGCCTCTCCATGGGCCCGCTCCTGCATATTGGTCTTTTGTTAGCAGTTCTTGCCAGTACCTCATTCTATATAGCAGTGTAGTTCTAAGAGTAAAGCATTTTCAAGAGGTTAGATTTCTATCATGTCAGGTTCGTTTTATTCTTTTTCTGGCGATATCTTAGAAGCTCTTATTATTGTAGCAATACAAATAACCTACAATAATCCATTTTCAAATTTTTACTTGACATCAGGTCACCTTGTGCAAAGTTTTTTTGTTGAGGTGTGAAGCAAACATCTTAAACAACTTGTGCAAGCTTTTCTTTTACAGTTTCTCATCATTTCAAAGGCAGAGACTTTCTTCATATTGGACATGAAATTCTGGTTATCCTGTATGATATGAAATTCTGGTATCCTGTATTCCCTTTTTTTGGTACCATAGGTCATATTATTTTGTGGGAAACATGAAATGTTGTATTTCTTCAGTGTTTACATTAACAAAAAGTAAAACTTGCTGCTGTCTCGTCAAAAACGAACTTTTCACACAGTACTTGGAACCAATGCCAGTCTGGACAGACTAAGCAAGTGTTAGCTCAACTAGTAAATGAGCAAAGGAAAAATTGTTTGTTATAATTAAAGCTACTCTATATATAAAATGCAGGGAATGTTTGGTATGCAAATTCTTAAAATAACCTGAATGTCTGTGTATCATGGCTAAGTGTAATTTGTGTCTCCGCATTAAAAAAGAGAGAATGAAAGTTTTCAGTTTATACCAAAAATTGGGCACCAAAGAATAACGTCTGTGTATTTATTTCTTGACAAGAATTTAGTGCATTTGTAACATTCAAGTTCAATCTGTAACACTTATCTTTCTTAAGAGAAAGGCTTTCTCACTTACCTTCATTAAAACAATCGATTATCTTATTTATAATCTAATTTAACAGTGCTGTATCTATGAGAATAAGTTGGCAATCTCTGGCTCTATTCCAATGTAACCAACAGCTTCTGGGAGCCTTCAAAAAACAATTTCCATTTTCTACATGTTGTTGACACATGAGGCAGAAAGATACTGATGGCCTTAAATTGTCAGCTAATTATGAAGCTTGTTGTCCAACAATTGTGAGAGATAATGATTGTTTTTTATATAAACGGTAGCCATCTTTTATCCAGGGAGAGGACATGTTGTTATGACTAGTAGGGATGAGGGCTGTATGCACAGAAGAGAAGTTTCCCCTCTGCTTGGTGGTGATAAACAAAAGTATTTCAATGGGGTTGGCAAAAATACATCCCAACAACATTCTGATATGCTTTGTAAGATAAGAAAGGTTGAAGATGTGCCTTCTGTGCCCAACATTGAAGTGGCTAGATGACCTTATTGCCATGGAGATGTCTGTCCACTGTATTGTCATGACTTCTTAAAATCCTGTACAGTTTTTAACAATTTGTAAATCCTCCACCCTGAAGGTCACATTAGGTAATGAGTAGGCCACATCCTAATAAAATCTGGACATACAGTAAACCTTATGTGTATGGTAAAGTCATGAAAGAGCAAATATATATTCACTTTATTTGTTACTGTAATATATTGTACAGTTGATCTTGTTTTGAACATTTGGTCTTTCATGCATCAGAATTCATTTTCGTTTCTTTTTTTTCTTTGCTTCAAATTATCCTGTAATGCTTTTTTACATCATGCATAGTTTAATAATAATTTCACATTTAACACGGTCATGCCTGAATGTTTCAGATTTCTGAAATGCCTTAAACTCACTTAAATGTTCTTTGTAACGTTATCAACAAAGGGATACCAGATTAGTTTTACATATATTCTTCTGGTTTTCTTTAAAATGGAATCCATCAATAAACCTGTTCATGTTGTTATCATTAATACATATCATTTTTTCTAAAGAAGGACAATTTTGCCAGAAGCAATAAAAAAGAAGATAATTGGTTGACTTCATTTTGTTTACTCACTGTATTAATATAAAAGGATTGGTAGTTAGTACAATGCAAGAATTAAAAAATCTTAAATCTTGTAGCAAACAAGAAATGGAAAATGAGTTGTCATGCATTCTTGCAAAGCTATGATAGGGTGTATGATACCTTCAGATGCAATCATTGAATGTAAACAGTACTAAAATACTTCGTAAATGCTAATATCTTGCATGTCACAATAAAGATGGAACCCAGTTCAGCTCTGAATATAATTTTTACCCTTTTCATGTTATTCTTTATATTCCTCATGACAGCAGATTGCTTGTCGATAAGTCTTTTGTAAACTGTTTTAAGATGTTGCAGCTCAGTGTGTAAATAATGCGCAGAAGTTTGTTTCAACTTAGATGTCTATGATTTCAGGGAGTCCCCAGATATCGTGTACCATTCCTGGATTGAAAGAATCCTCAGAAATGTCTCCGGATTATATTTAACGTCACAGAAATATCTTCAAAATTTCAATTTTATCTCTTAAGCCACCTGTTTGTAAAGAGAGCTTGAACCTAATTAATCTGTGATTGTTGACCACCAAAAGCATAAAGTTGATTCATGGCTCACAGATAAAGGCAACCCAGATCATTTGGATAGTTTCATAGCCTGAGGTGCCTGGGATATTATCATACAATTTTCCTATTATCATTAATATTGCAGATTCTTCCTCTTTATTATGTCCCAATCTTTCAAACCTATTTTAAAACAGGGGAATACTTTCATGATAGCCTTGCACACTTCTCATCAGTGTCATGTCATATTTGCTATAGAACCCAGATGAAGTCAAGCTTAGGCTGACATTTTACACATTGTATCCAACTACCTTTGCACACAACGCATCTGAGTTGCATGAGAGCACTGTCTGACATCCACCTGTAATAACTTATTAATGTGTACATCTTTACAGCAACTTTGAAGGTCTATGAAGTTTGGTTTAAGTTTCCAAAAAATTACTAACGATACTAAGTTTTTGAGTACACAAACTGCTACACACCTATGCAGATTTTGGCACTTTACATAGCATTTCTTTGCAAAGCATCTACAGTGCTATGCAATACCAGATAAATGATTCGCTGCATCAAGCTTCACACGTATATATTGAATATCACATTTCCAGGAAGTTCCATTGACTGTTCGAGTGAATAAGAGGTGCCAACCAGTTCATACTCCTCCAAACTGTTCAAAAACTATACAATCAGTCAGGCAGTTGGTTAATCTCAGCTGAAGCTATACAGCTGTCAACCTTATGCTCACTCAGGCACAGCTGTTATTAGCTGAGATTGTGCATAGCTGACTTCCAGTTCATGCATTGTATAAAGGAAGCGACACAAAGTACAGTAGCTGTTGTTAGCTAATACGGAAGTATAGCATTCTATACAGTGATTCAAACACAGCTGCCTTGTCTCTGATGTCACAGCAGTTGAAAAACTTGTCTTCAGTGGTTTTGTTGTTTTCTAGAAATCTCTACTAGGGTAGAACATTTGACAAAACTTGTGAAGAGCAGTTTACAGATCAAGTCCTATAGCTCATGAAGCAGTCTCGCTGATCAACCCGATGGAGCCAGTTTGATTACGCTTGGAAAGATCAGGCACAGACTTGGTCATCGACGAACTGTAATCAACAAAACAAAATAAAATGTTACATTTTGATGTATAAATGTGCAACTAACAGAGAGAGAGGTACATCAAATTTTAAAGGAGCATTCTTAGTACCAAAACCTTAGTGTGACATTACACTTTTTGTTATGCATCAAATCAGCTAAAAAATTCAAACATGGAATGGGGTATTGTAGGTATAAATCCCTGCATGGTATTCAATTGAAAGGAAATTTACTCTCTCACATGTATGCCAAAGCAAAAATATGATGTTAGTGTGATACCAAATTAGAAGCAAATGTGATGGGCACTACAAATACAAAGACTTTTGTTTTATCAAAGCTAATGGCAAAGTGTGGAGATTATATTCCTTTCAATATTCCATGATTTATGCAAACCTTGAGGCACAATTTGAATTCAAATTAATTTATTTAGTTTTTGAGATTTTCACTATGACCACAAACAGAGGTAAAGAAGAGCAATCAACAGACTGACAACCATTTAATAAGAAAATGCCATTTTATTTTCTGAAATGTGTATATTAAAAGCAAGATGCAATTTGATGAAATTCTAGAACAATTCAAGGCTAAACTGCATGAAGACAATGAAACAAGGCAAGGTACTCTTTTGTTGGAATGAGCAAGTGATTCCAGTGGTGTATTGTCTCAAGGCATTGAAACCTACTGCCAAAGATTTCCAGACTGTTGTATCCCACTATCCCTGCCCCACACACACATACATACTGTACACACCCACCCACCCAAAAGAAACTAGGGGAAATGGGAAAATTACATTTATGTAAACTTAAATTATTGCCTTCTAATAGTTCTACATATATTTTTTGTCATCTAAATCTTTTGTAGTGACTTTAGTAAACAACCCCAAACTATCTGGTTTAATATAAAATCTTTCCAAAAGAAAGTAGGGAACCATACTGTAAAACTTGTTTACATTCTCTGAGGCCCCTCTAACCTCAATCTTGAGATGAAGAGCAAATGAAACATCAATAATTTGAAGGGAAGTAAAAGCAGTATAAACTGACTTGAGAGGATGGGCGGCATTCAAGTTCAGCAAAGCAGTCAAATTTCGACTTACTGTACATACCAACAGCAAAAAGGGCAAATGTCTTACTTTATGATGAATCAAATTTATCTGTCTTTGTATTAAAAATTTGGATATTACTTTTTGTTTCAAGATTCTCAAGAATCTTTCCTCTGTTTACTAAAGCTGACCTCTAATTTACCTATTCAGTCTTTCCACTGGGGCCCACCTCCAGAATAACTACCAGTAATATCAGCACCACTGAAATCAAAGCCAGGATTCTGAGGGAAGAATTAAACCAATGAATCGATAACAAGTCTAGCTGCTCTAAAACAATTTAGACAACTCTTATCAAACTTAACTTAATTTTTTAGAAATATTGAGTACTTTCTCTCCTGCTTTACCCTATTACACCGTTACAAGGAACTTCACTCAGTATGATACTATGATATTTCCACTATTGCATGCTAATTAAGGCTGCTGTACCCAGCAAGTTTGGGCAACAGTTGCTGTTTGGATGTGCATAAAATTCAGGGCTGGGATTTATATCTGAGTCTCACCAGCGTAAGTCTGTTAGGATGTGGGTTAAATTCAGTGAAAAATATGGGGGGGGTGGAAGTATCATTCCGCCCCCCCCCAAATTCCAAAGGGGAGGGGGACACCCCCTCCCCTTAGACCCTCCCCCAGGCCGGCCATCAGTCTTCAGCCCCCCACTCAAAAGTACCTTCCTACGCCACTGGACACAGAAATTCTCTTATATGTGACCTATCTCAAGAACATAGATTAACTTGGATGTTTAGAACCTCCTGTAAAGTACAGTGCTTTTCAGAATTTCTCAACAACTTAAAATGTAGAGGTATTAAACAAAAGGTTTGACAAGATAAGCACTTCATAATGGTCCATCATCATTTTGGAACTAACCTCTTTCTGAAATCTTTCTAATGTCATTTTCTTCTCCATATCATCAAAGGTTAAAGGGTCAGCCTTATACTGGTCAACAAAAAGAGATGGCCAACAGTTGTCGGCAGATCTTCTGGATTTTACCAGCATGATCTGTACCTTTTTTCTGTCCTCTGAAAAGAAGCAAAGAGGAACAGAAAATGAATACTTTTGCTGTCTTCAAATACTGGTCATAGATACTTATACATGCTGGATGCAAAAGCTGACTTTAAGTTCAAACTATTTTGATGAAATATTGTTTGTAATTGTCATCTCCTGTAAAGCAACAGTTTTTATGTGAGTAAAGTTTATATACAGTATGAGATAGTCAGACTAAATAGTTAGCATAATATTTACAACTGTTTAATATCAAAATGTTTGATATTTGTAACTGTGATTATTGTATATCAAACAGCTCAAGTGTTAGGTTACTTCTGAAATTCAGCTTGAACTAAAAAGATGCCGTGTCTTCAAGATGATAAGTTTCTGTTACTTATAATATAAAAACAAATTTAGATTAAAATTGTGACACATGGTGTGCATGGTCTGCACCAATTGGGATGAGAATTATTCCTGAATTTAACTCAAGCATATTATGATGATTATGATGTGATTATAGGAGAATTTTGAGACCCACATAGGATGCACAATGTAACCAAATATGGTTAATTATCAAGTCATACAGTCATACACGCAGGACGTAGTGTTCCTTGCATTTTATCCTTGGTGCAGACAATTTAAGAGAGGGTATGTTTGCTTTTTAAGGTACAGTAGTTTGTGACATGCAAATAATCTAAAACTCACCTAAGCTCCATAAACAGTCATCCACTAAAACTCTTTCAAAGAGTTCACCCTATCAAAAGAGGGAGCAAACAAATTATTTAATCATAATATTTAGCTAAGTTATAAGTCTATGTCCAATGTATAGTATTCTGATCAATATATATCCATGATTTAATTATTATAACTATAAGTGTATGTCAAATGTACAGTATAATCATGATTAACTGTGCACTGTGTGTAGTTTGCTTTTAAATGACTATCATGCTCGTTCAGAGAACTGAACCGATCAGCTGAATAAAATTCATTGGACATATAATTTATTGGATATCTCATGAAAGGATTGAATATACTTTGAATGTACCAATTTATGTAATTAATATCAAATTTCTTGATGAAACAAATTTGCTTCAATTTACCATATGTAAAAGAAATGAGATCAACAGTCGCAACATAGCTCCAATACACATTTTATATCAACTCTACGTTCTCTTTTAAGTATGTGAAGTCACATGTTAAAAGTAGAAATATCGCATATCACTGTTACTCTAGAGATGAAAGAATTGTTAACAAATGGATATATCCACTGTGCATTGTCACATGAACGGCTTGTACATGAGAATGCGAGGATAAATTGCTCAAAACATTTTTGGTCTTCAACAAGTGATGGTACTTGAAACAAACTCCACTGCGATCCTCTACCCTTCCCTCACCCTAATTTCTGAGTCCTGGTACCTGCAGTATGTGTACGCAAACACCACGTAGAAGACTTTCAGTACTACGTATATACGCATGAGGAATGCCTTTTACCTTGATTTCACCTGCCCTTACTCTGCATGTCAAATGTTTTGGCTTGAAGTCCACTTTAATTTCCTTTGATGTTGTACCTTCTGGGACATTGACCTCTAAGGTTACTTCTTCCATTGTTTGGTACCACTGACCCCAAGGAGTAATACAAGGTACAATGCCACTCTTTTCATCAAAGTTTCCAGACATCCTCAAATATTGCTCTCCTTTAAGATATGTTGAAGAAAAGTTATAGGTGAAATGCAAAATGGAGCCAAAACCTAATGGGCAAAATGTGCAACAATGTGATAAAGCCTTAGAAAGGTCGGAAACAAAATTATTAAAGGGTTCTGTTCACATAGACCTTTTTTAAATAAAATTTGTGAATTTTTCATTCCAAAAATAAACATAATTCCATGGTCATTTTTATGGAAGATGTGTGTATACTTTTGCTTCGGGCAAATTTTTCATGAAAGAAAAAAAAACAGACTTGGGGAAACCAATTTTCATGACTTTTCCTGGGTTCAAAAGGTATCTTCAAATTGCATTACTTTTCCATGATTGTGGGAACCCTATCATTCTCAGTTACCAAGCTCTGTTCATTTGAACTGGAAGAATGTAGCCAGATAATGCCCAAGTGCTATTTAGAACTATAGTACATCCTGTAGCTTTAAATCTGCATGAAGGTTAATGGAGTTGCTTTTGCTATTTTTGGTTTCTTTCTCTTACCAAGGTAACCTCAAACCCATTGCAAAAGCTATTTAGCTGATACTGCCAAGTTTAACATAGCTGATGGGTTACAATCGACTGTAGGCCTACAGTAAGTTCACTTTGGCCACTATGGCATGATTAGGCCTACCCATTATTTAAGTCCGTGGGCATACTTCAGGCTAGGCCTAGTCGAAGTACAGTATCATAAAGTTACTACAGTACAGTATACAGGCCTAAGTATAACTATTACTTAACTGATCAGAAAGTTAGGCCTCATTCTATCAACCATGGAATATCAATTGCTTGGCTGAAAAATGAATTGGTTCACACTTGTTAAATATTTTCTAAGAGTAAGGCAGCGTTTATGCTTAATTAACTTGCGGGAGAACATTGTTAAGCCTACCTTGAATGTCTTAATCTGTCGAGATTTGTATATTCGTTATGATGGTATCGTACGCGAAGACCGTAACATGTACAACAAGGGTCATCAACCTCTCCGATGTTGTGATTGCGAAAACTGTAGCGGAACAGCTACTACTGTATGACTCGAACGTATGACAAACTCCACGCTTGCGATGTACCGTTCATTAACATAGCAAATGGATTACTACAAGATTGGGACAGCCATTGCTTTCATTTACCTTGCTGGTTTCTTTTTGGTTATGTTGATTGAACTTATCATGTGGCTTTTTACATGAAGAAGGGAGCTGCTCGGTGTTAAATAATTACAAAGGTTTTAACAAAATTTAGCTTGTTTTCGTAGCCCATATCAAGTACAGTAATGTACAGTAGGGTCTAGTTCCACTACATTCAAGAGGACAGTACAGTATCTTCTTGTTGGATATGATTAGAGTTTTAGCATAT
>KN883025.1:55039-68085 GCA_000934455.1 Apostichopus parvimensis
TCCCTCCCTGCCACTTTCTGTGTTGTATGGATTTTGTGTTCTGATCTCTGGTTTCTGATTGGCTCCTCCAACTAAGTTCTGGATTAGCTCAGTTGGTAGAGTACTGGACTTGTAGCCCAGAGATCACTAGTTTAATTCCAATTCTAGCTAATAAATTTATTTGCTTTTTTTCCATCCACTATAGAATCATAATTATATTAATTATATGTTTTGATGACTTGAGCCGTTACTATTATTTACATGATAGTGTGATATCCTTTCAATATCTTCTCAGGTTCCTGTGGCAGTGCCTGATTGGGCGGTGAGAATACGTGATACGATATCAGGTGTTCTCAGGAACAAGCTAGGTAAGGAAACAAAGAAAATCAAGCTATTATTTGTATCTACAGTAAATCAAATAGATAAACTCTTACTTGTAGATTTATTTTAGTGAATCATCTCATTCCGTTGATTTGTTAATAACTGCCTAAGGGATGAAATTCATATTAAAGTCATAACCAATACTTTTCGTGCAGATTGGATCACTTATGATTATTGCAACTGTTCACCCCTTTACGATGATAAAGTCCCATAATAGTTTAGTGTGATTAAATTTTCAAATTATGAACTCTGGTTCAAACATTGCGGCAATTTTCAAGTTTGCCTTTTTTTAATGTTATTCATAATTGATAAGAAATGTCTGGACAAAAACTTAAGCCATGAGAAAGAGTCAGTAGTTACTACAAGATAAACACTTTCCTTGGATGGAAAAAAATAAAAGACGTTTTGAATGTTATTGATCAACTGCAACCATTTTGCATTATTTTAAGTGATGCTCTTTGATTCGAATGGTGATAGAGTCGGTGATTAGCAACTGAACAGGAAAGCTACTTTGAATAAAAGTGGCCAAAGGTTGATGTATATTGATAAAGTACATCATGGGTTTTACTGTCTATCTTATATTAACACACAGGTGAGGATCACAGAGATGTGTGTCTACAGTTAGCCGCCACCATGCTGCACCACTATGGTGCTACGTGGGTGCTACAAGGACACCAACAAGATGAAAAATTCTTCCCATTACTGGTCAATTTAGCGAGCATAGAAGTCAGAATGATCCTTGAAACTATGAATCAAGAAAAGGTAAATTGTAACACCATTTTTCATATTTCTTTGCTTTCTTTGGAGTTTTGTGTAATACTTGTGCACTTGCACTGTAAACTAATAGTTCTATTTGTTGCTGTCCATTTCCATAGCAACTGTCCAAGACGGCAGTACTATGTTGCTGTTTCACCATCTTGGAACGATGTATCCAGCTTATGGTGTGTAACACGGATGAGATCAATCTTGGAGGGGATGTGATATACCAATTACACACTGTTCTTACTGCAGCCTTTGGAGCAGCCACTTACCACCTTAAATCTGTCACAAAAGAACAGGTCAGAAAATAGTATTCATTTTGGGGTTTTTTCTTCTCATAAAAGCCATGTATGCTGTATTAAATCACGAACATGTGAATTTCACTTCATAATGCCTCCCCCCTTCCCCACCCCCCCATGACTACCAGACACACATACACACCTCCATATTTGACTAGTTGTTCATTCTGCAGAAGGGTGGGGCAGATCGTTTACTGTTTACAAATTTCTGTTGCTCCTTTGTATACCTAATTGACCCCTACCCCTTCCTATGGATACTGTAATGATACCTATACTATTGGGGGGGGGGCTGAGGTACCTATCAACAGAGGTTACATCTTAACAGATATGTAGTTTTATTCAATATTAAATTAACTCTTTGCTCCTCACCTCACAAAAGCCACAGCCCAACCACCATAAACCCTTCTACCTTCCTCTCCTCATCTCTAGCTCTATCCTTTAATCCTATTAACAAGTCTTTACATGTCTAAGTTATCCCAGCTTTTAATCCCTTAAGCTATCCCTAGGACATTCTTAGGCAGATTTCTCCTCCTTACTTGCAGACTTGATAACAGCAGCTATAGTTAGACAAGTTACTAACGGTTACAGTGTCTGAATTAAAATATGCAATTGCCACTTTGATGCCACTGATATCATGATTGCTCATCTTTACATCTCCTCCATTTGAATAAGTGATAACAATTTCTAAAGATGAATGGTTTAACTAAGCAGAAATTCCATTCAATGTTCCAACTGTTAGGAGTGGAAGTTAATGCAGGTCATTGATACAATTAATTCTGCCTCATATAGAACCATGTATTATGTTTTTACATGTATGTTTTTAAGGTCTTTCTACATGTTTCTTAGTCCAGCTGATATATGTACTTGAAATGTATTTTACACGGTAAACCTAGTCATCAAAGTTTATGCAGGTCATTGATACAATTAATTCTGCCTCATATAGAACCATGTTTTTATGTTCTTACATGTATGATTATTAAGGTCTATATACAGTTTCTTAGTCCAGCTGATAAATGTACTTGAAATGAATTTTACATGGTAAACCTGGTCTTCAAAGTTTATGCAGGTCATTGATACAATTAATTCTGCCTCATATAGAACCATGTTTTTATGTTCTTACATGTATGATTATTAAGGTCTATATACAGTTTCTTAGTCCAGCTGATATATGTACTTGAAATGAATTTTACATGGTAAACCTAGGAGTTTATGCTGGTCATTGATACAATTAATTCTGCCTCAAATAGAACCATGTATAATGTTTTTACATGTATAATTTTTTAGGTCTTTCTACATGTTTCTTCGTCTAGCTGATATATGTACTTGAAATGAATTTTACACGGACAACCTTTCATGTGGAATTCTTCTTCTTCTCCAGTTCATTGATCCAGTGGTTGTTAGCTGTCTGAGGGCACTTTTCATGTGGCTGGCTGAAGAAACTGCACAACTGAAGTCAGATGTTATTGAACTTTTGCCACTTCTCATTGATTTCTGGTGAGTACCATGCTTTGTACCTCTGTTTATTGACTTGTAATAGACTTTCTGTTAACAGCACCAGTACATGGGTGACACACTTCATAAGGAATGATTTATTAGGTAATGTTTCACATTTTTATGGCAGAACATTATTTTCAGGTTAAGGGCATAGCCTACATTGGAGACCTGGAGGCAATGGAAGTTGTAACTTTTTTTAGAAAAACAAAAAAAATTACTGGGTGAAGAATCCACTTTTGAAAGAAAGGCACAAAACAGGATGTTCTTGTAACTAGTTAAAGCTCGAGATGTAGTTGGTTTTCTTCCCCTTTCTCCAATTTAGATGCCTGTTGTTAAGTCACCACTGCTAACTATAGCAAATGTTTGTTTATGCAAAGACGTACAACTCTCATGGAAGTTTGTAGCATAGCATCATTTTGTCAGGGTTATTTTTTCTCCTTTTTTTGTGGCAGTAGTTAAGTTAATCAATTTGATTTTTACAGATAATTTCATTTTGTTTAACTTGATTTTTTCTTGAAGGGACATGTCAGAATATAGCTAAAAACGCTAATTATTAAATCCAAATCATTTGAAGTGGGAGAGCTTTGACTTGAGTTCCTCTTAAAAAAAAAATACTAATGAAACTCTTATTCTTTCAATTTTGTCTTAAAGCAAGAGCTCATTAACATCACATAGTTTGGAAGATAATTCCAAGGAAATAGATCTGCCAAGTAATGTCTTTTATCATCAACTGAGAGAGGATCTCATCCAGTTATTTTTGCCCGGTCTTTGTCATCTCACTGCCGAGAAGGAGTCGAGGGATGTCGTATTACATAACCAAGGGTTTTCCATGTTGGTTAGCTACACCAATCATCTTTTGGAAAAGAAAACTTTAGATGCAGGGAGTCCTGCCGATGAGGTACAATTACGTTCTTAATATCTACTCACCAGCCCAGATTATTGTAACCTAATAGAAATTGCACCAAGATTGAGTGTTTGAGAATGCTTGCCTTGTTTCATTTCCATTTTAAAGAGGGGTAGTAGCATCCGTTCACATTGGTTGCAAGTGGTTAGCTAAAAATGTCCAGCAACTTATTCTGAGCTGCATGCAGGAGTTAATATGATGTTAGGTAGGTGCTACCATCAAATTAAGTGAAGCATTTCACTGTAAGGTAGACATGGTTTGAGAGCCTTGGGGAAAGTTTCCTTTGCATACCAAATTTTGAGCACAATTTAAGATGTGCAGGTACTAGGTAGGTGAAGCTGACACAGCATTGAGTAGCTGTTGACTCATTAGTGAAATCCTGGTGTGTTCATGTCTTTGCCATAATATGAATGTTTTTCCTTCCTTAATATCCTCTCTTTGGTTTCCAACTTTAAAAAAATATAGTTCAGCTGTAAAGTTGATTTTGGTCTATAACAGAGAGACACGATACAATTCTCATTTTCCAGATGTTGCATGCTCAAGTTTGCTTTGAGCAAGCGGCTGTTATGTCACTTTGACAAGATATATTGTATTTAATTACTTATATTTTGGATTTCTGATTTTCACTTAATCATCTTTCTTATAAATCTCATTTCAGATCAGCATTACCACCTTGAGTAATATCTTCTTAAATGTGATTCTTCAAGATCCTTCCTTTGTGAGAGAATCTGATGAAAGCGAAAATTTGTTGTTAATCTTGAGCTCTGAATTGAAGTCATCAGGTGAAAAAACAATTGTTGATTTCATTTCAAACAGAACACTTTATAAGATTATTATTGCCAGCAAGGTAGTGTAGCATGCTAGAAATTGCTAAAACTAATTTCCAGCAGATCCTGACCCCGGATTGAAATATGATGAGAAGGTTGTAGTAGAAAGATCATTGAAGTTTTAACACAAATGGTCACTATTTTTGACTCTCTAGCAGTTTGGTAAGGGGAGAAATTGGAGGGATGGGGGAGCAGTTGGAGGAATGGGGGAGAAGTTGGAGGGATGGGGGAAGTTGGAGGGATGGGGTCGAATGGGGAGGTATGGGGTCAAAGTTGGAGGGATGGGGGAAAAGTTGGAGGGATGGGGGAAGTTGGAGAGATGGGGTTGAATGGTGAGGGATGGAGGAGAAGTTGGAGGGGTGGCGAGAAGTTGGAGGGATGGGGGAGAAGTTGGAGGGATTGGGGAGAAGTTGGAGGGATGGGGCAATGCAGAGATGACCTTTAAAGCAAGTGCAGCATTAAGGAATCAGTTGTTATCAAAAAGTTTGTAAAACCTCTTTTTGGTGGTTATCTATTGTACAGTATAATGGTCATCGACATGGTAATGACTTGATTTTGTGTAGAAACATATTAGAAAATTCCCATCATGTGAACACATACTGTGCAGATAGTTAGTTTGTGGCAGTATCATTACAAGAGAGTGTTTAATACATGATATAGTTGGAATATGTTAATACAATGATTTATCTCTAGGCTGATGATACATTTTATCTAGTTGGAATATGTTAATACAATGATTTATCTCTAGGCTGATGATACAGTTTTATCTAGTTGGAATATGTTAATACAATGATTTATCTCTAGGCTGTGGTTACATTTTATCTAGTTGGAATATGTTAATACAATGATGTATCTCTAGGCTGATGATACATTTTATCTAGTTGGAATATGTTAATACAATGATTTATCTCTAGGCTGTGGTTACATTTTATCTAGTTGGAATATGTTAATACAATGATTTATCTCTAGGCTGATGATACAGTTTTATCTAGTTGGAATATGTTAATACAATGATTTATCTCTAGGCTGATGATACATTTTTATCTAGCTGTACCTGGATTATACAGAACAGTTATGATTATTAGTTGTTGTTTTCATCTGATTAATGTCTATTAACAGTTGATTGCCCCAGTTTAGGGGAAAAGATTGAAACAGTCATATTAAAGGAAGTTATTTTAGCTGCTATAGCCAGAACTGACACTGGGGGGGGGGGTCTGAGGTACAGTTCCAGAGTCCATCGTCAATTAGGGGGACAGAGGAAATATGGAATGCATACAAATTTATTCTCATTTTAATTTATACAAATTTATTGGCAGGGGGGGGGGGGAGAAAGGCTTCAAGAAAGGTGCCTTGTTACATATTTTTCCCTCCCTGGGGTGGCCTTTATTGTTCACACCTCTGGGTATAACATTGATTAGCAGCAGCTCCTGGTGGCCAAATAAACACAAATATTACAAATGCTATTTTTCAAAATTTATATACTTATTCCCTGAAAAACTCTGGAATAAAGCACAATTGATTGTGATGTATGGTCATCGCAATAATTGACAATGGTGGCGAAAGTCCAGAAGTGGTTAAAGGTATCAAAGATATTACATAAATGACATTGAGATCTGTTGCTTTCTTACATATGCTGGTAAAATATGCCCTTTCAGGCATGGATCAAGTGGGTGGATGGGGATGGGGCATATGTTGTGTTGGCTTCAATGACCTCATTACCACACCACCACCTCTTAAAAGCCCTGGAGCCATCCTCCCCTGTGTTTTAATGTATGTGCTATCTTTATAGTCTCAAGTAAAGCCTACAAATTGGAAAAGAAACTTGACTGCGTGCCACTTTTAATTTCTGTCTTTATCATTGTTCAGTATTCCTGTTTGATTCTCAGTGCATCAAAGTTTCTATTCTATCTAATAAACCGATATTGTTGATTACGATCATGATTTTTTTGTCAGTGGATTATTTTCTTATTATCACCAGCTTCTTTACAACTATTATAGAACTAAATTCTTTCTCTTTTGAATTATTCCTCAGTATATCAAAGCCAGACGTCTCTTCTTCACATTGGATTGGTCTTTGTATCTATGCTGAGGATTAAGCCTGTCATCAAAGGTGAGACGGCCAGAGCTTGCAATACTGGTAATAGATAACGTACAGTATTGACGAGCAAAAGCTTGAGCAATGCTACTCATGCATCTTTAAGTTTAATATTATCTTCTTCCTTTCTGAACCAATTTGGTGAAAGAACGTTAAGGGTATCTGTAAATGTCAGGCTGTTCAGTAATCAAAATAAGAGGTTAATTTTTGTGCAAACAATAAAAATGTCTAATTTCTATGCTAAAAAAAATGCAGAAAATAGGTAAACTGACTACTTGTCAAATTTTGACATTATGTTAGTAGCTCGCAAAATTATTAGCTACTCACTGTGTAGTTATAGATTGAAATTCATCTCATTACTACCCTGAGGAGTAGTAGCAATTTGACATTTTGTAGACAGTGATCATTAACATATTTTAATACCTGACGATCAATTTTAGCATTCACAGAAGAATAAGAATAATGCATCTCAGCATTTTGTTGGTGAAAAATTAGTAAAATGGGTAATGTTGCCTAAAAGGGCAACTGTGGTGGCAGATTGTGGATCTTCTCCAAATTTACCATCAGAGTTGAACCCCTGTAAATGAATGTTCATTATCATAGCAGGGTTTTATATTTGGGGGTGGGGGAGGGTGGGGAATTCTGTGGATTTTCTAAAGTTTGATACTAGCCGTAATCTCAATTAAAAAAGAAGTCAAACATACGGAACAAAAGCAAAGTAAAGTTTCTGCACAACATCATGCCATGATGACACTAATGAAATCCATTTTGCTTTTAAGTATGAAGGATTTATCTTATAAAAAGTTCAAATATTATCTTTTAACTGTGTGAATACTGTCCACTAGAATATTCTTTGCAATGTATGTCAACAAAAACTTTAAGAAACAAATATATTTTTCCAGTCCGTTTTTTTTTTTTCAGTCTTGTGTTTTCTATCTCTTTCCTGATAATTTTTTCACAATTGTAGAATTTGAGGGAACAATGCAAGATGCTGTAGTAAGAATAGGAACCCTATTGGCTGATGTCTTAAGAAGTCAACCAGGACAACTGGAACCTACCATTGATGAGGAAACATTGAAAAATCTTCTTTGCCTAACTTTACAATGTGAGTAGAATATCTATTGTAAATCTATGCCAATGAAAGGTTAAGAAACAGAAACAGCCAGAAAGCCATTTGGCTTTGTGATCCCTCGCCCTATTATTTGCTCCAAATTCCACTTAAAACTATCTGCCTAATGTAGAGCAAGTGAGTTGAAATATTTCCAAAGATTATGTGAGAACCAGAATGGATCAGAGATTCCCAGCTGTTATTTGTAGCACTCCATTGTGGTCATCAACCAATTAATTCAATGGTGAGGACTTTACAGTGTAGAATTTTTATTCCAAAATGTTCACTATCCAGAAAGAACAGTCTTCCATGGTGGGATACAGCTACACAAATGTTCAACGTATGGGTACATTGACATGTTCATTTACCAAGTTTGAGCTAGTAAAGCAGCTTTGCCACCAACCATCTCTTTAATAATCGTTATTAATGAAAGAGAGTAACATAACATTGTTTATTGAACTTTATTCACTGTGAAATATTTTCACAAATTACTGTCAAACCACAGTCACCTAGTATAAAGCACAGAGAATAAGGCCAACAGTTTTTGCGTCCATTTTGAGATAACCTGTTGACTCCCAGAGCCAAGTTTGAGACCATTTGAGATATTAACCTGTTTACCACTTGAAGCTCACAGAGTGTGAAAAGTGATAAGGGACACTTAAGTGTATTTAAATCACCCGACAAAAAAGTATCAACCCTTTGAAGCAGATTTGAATTCCTGTCTGGCTATGAACTGTTGGAGATGTTGCTAACTAAACAGAACTGAAGTTTTCCTGTACCGATATCACTCGGGTGCTTGTACTCACCAAAGCTGGATCTACAGTACATCCTAAGTATGACAAGGACGTTTCTTTTTGAATAATCGTGTTCACAAAGTTTTCAGACTTTGACTTATGTTGACCTCAAATCACTTAGCGATGTGATACTGGATGAATTATTCCCCGATATTTTGGAATATTGCAATTCCCTTTTTTATTATCACCAAGTATCCATTAAAGAGAAGTATCTGGTAGAAATCTGCTGGCAGGGTATAAATTTAATAATAATATAATAATTAATAATCAGCAGTTTTTTATTACAATTTTTTGGTTCCTTGCTTTAGCAAATGAACCTATGTAGTCAGGTTGGCTAGGGTGTGGGTGTGTGTGTGTGTCCTTATGTGTGTCTGTGACACTTGCTTGGGTACACTGTAACTGAACAAGGGAAAGTTGGACTAAACTCAAACTTGGTATGTAGATCCGCCATAGTGAGAAGGTGTGCCCTTTTGTTTTTGGTGCCTGTGAAGGTCACCAAAGGTCAGTTAGAGGCCAAAAACCAAAATATTAAAAAAAGCAATAACTCCCATTGACAGGGTCCGACATGGCTGATATTTTGGGACTAGTTGTGAATGGGGTAAGGGATCGTTTCCAAACATAACGTTCATGTGATCCAAGGTCAACAAAGGTCAATTAGGGGTCATAAACTAGTATTTTTGCAATAACTTGAGAACAAAATGTCCATCAAGGTTGGGAGTTACGCTATTGTAATCCAATAGTCGACCCGCATTTCGATGACCTTTCACTTCAGGTTGACCTCCAGTGACCTGTATTAGTTTCTTTCAAGTTGATTATTTGAATTTTCATGGCCATATTCCGATCTAAATTGGCCATAAGTTGACTCCTCTGCAACCTTTGTGTGCGAAGTTATGAGAGATCAAGGTTTTGTTTGGTTTTGTTAAAATTCTTAATAAGAAAAGTTAGGATGATTCTGTGAGTTCTGTAAAAAAGCCAACTCTTGCTCATATCAGCCACCTGGTCCTCAACAGGTTCTCAAATGGACCAACAGTTGATTTGTGATATTTTTGGCAATAATATGGTGTGTGTACATCGGACCTCATAACAATTTTAGAACAGTGCTGCTCCCTTGTAAATATTCCTTACAAGCAAGGAACCATAGTGCCCTTGTTACAACTTACACGTCGGGTGGCTTCCAATTCAAAGTTTTAACTCAAGTTTGGAATCTTTTCAATTTAGAAAGTCATTTCAGATGGGAAAACAGTAGATTGCTCTTGGATGAAACCCACCTTACTATGACCCGGTCGGGCATCGAACTCCAAACTTCCCGATTGCTAAGCGTCATTGCTTCAAATGCCACCGTCTTTATCCACTCGGCCATAGCACTGGTTTAATCTAAATATATATGTTTTAATTAGCTCTGAAATCTTTGCAGTATAGTAGACCGTTCCTCCATCCATGGTTGGATACAGCTTCTTAAATCTCTATGGTAGCAGATTTTTGAGGTTTACAAATTTTGTTTCTCATAAAATGTTAAAAGTGCAGCAGTGGTTCAGTGTGTACAAATCTGTACAAAACTGCTATAATACATCTATTTATTTGTGTAGCAAGTGGCCCAGTTTGGATAGCATCTTTGCTGGATGAATTAATTCCCTGCATTTAACCCTCTTAGTTTACTAAGACTGAGAGATGTATTCAGAATATCACATGGCCTTTGTCATTTACACCCAACAATATCCCATTTCTGATGGTGTATATTGGTTGAATACACCTGGTGTACCATGTGACTAGGTATCATTAACACCTCACCACATCTCTTTTCTGATGGGGATTATTGGTTGAATACACCTGGTGTAACATGTGACTAGGAATCATTTCACCCAGCAATTTCCCTTTTCTAATTTTCTAACAGCTTTTGAGAGATTATATCACATCATGATAAAACAAGTCCCTAGTTTTATTAAGATGTGACGGTAGTTTCCTTACATTTTGTTTGTTCTTTTTTGAGAACCACAACCACAAGGAAACCTTGTAACTAGGCAGAAACAAGCATGGTTGGCTAAAAAAAAAAAATTTTATAAGCCTCAGAATAGATTGTACTGTAAGATTTCATGCATCAGTGGCTGATGTGAAAACGAATGAAAAATATTGAAGGCTGAGACACGCTTATAGTTAGAAAACTTACTGGTATTTGATGTTGATCACGTTTTTATGTGCATTGATACCACAGTGTGCTTCATCCTACAAATAGAACAGCCCCAGTTAAAAAAAAAAATTTTTGTTTGTTCTTTACAACGGTGGTTTTATTGTCCAGGTTGTGTGTGTGATGTAAACTGAGAGGTAAGAACAATTTTCTGGATCATGTAAGCATGCAGTGGGGAAGGTATCCCATCCTTCCAACTTTCCTGTCCTCAAAAGATATAGCCAAATTTAAACTCAGAAGCGAAGAGTGAACCGTAACTGAAATGATTTCTTCCATGAGGAAGTTTAATATCTGAATTCTATTGGGATTACCATTGCTGTATATTGGAAAACTTTAGTCCCAAAATTACAGGAAAGACAGAAGATAAGTAATCATTAGGGAGTTCAACCTGGTTAAAAAACGGTGACTTTCCGGGTATCATGTGATGTATGAAGTAAAGCAAAGCTGTCTTCCTTATCTTACTCCCCAAGCTCTTTTATGAAAGTTTATTCTTGCTGCAGCTGCTTCATTAGCTTAGATAAGGAGGATAGCTTTGGTCAGTTCGTAGATCATATGATATCTGGAATATCGCCAGTGTTTCTTCACCGGGTATAAACCAAGCGAGGGCCAAACCAGCTTGACACTCCTATTGATAATTTAATTAATGGACATATCATCTGTCAGGTATAACTCTATGTCCATCTTTTATTTTGAGAATTGGTGCCATCAATCATGACGATTTTGTCACGACTATTTTCTTTAGCACACATACAGTTTTAGATCAGCTACTGAGATATGCCCACAGAAAATTCTGAAACAATTCAAAAACATTTTTCTCGTATAAAATGCATGAATAGACCTGCACCACCATAAAATCCCAATACACAGTTTAATCTTCTGGAATGAGGTTAGGCATGAACTTGAGGTTAGGGCTAGAAGGGAAACATTGATTTATAGAAGAGATGGGTGTGGCCCTGGAGTCATTGAAAGGATGGGGTTCTTCCCACCCCCACCCCTCTTCACCCATCCACTCCTTCTAAGAAAATAAAGATCAAATGGTACATTCTGAGGCATATCTGCACTATAAATTAGGTCTGTAATTAATTATAAATGCAAGGATTGTGCTAAATAAATACTCTTAATTTTTTTTCCCTGTGAGTTTGAAAAGGAGGGTCGTATGACCCTGTTATTAGTAGTTTAATTCTTCCCTAACTTAGAACTGCAATTTATAAACTTCTCCGACTGAACCATTTTTCCTTTCCTCCTTTGGATGGAAAATTGTCAATTTTCCTACTGTACCTTCAGCTTTAATAGACTGTATCTTCACACACCGGTGGGTTGCATCCAGTCTAAGACAGTCAGATATGCATGAGAGGATATCCCAGTCATCGATGTATGGTAAATCATTTCTTTCTTATGTTTCGGCATAACGGGTCAAAATTGAGTCAAGGATATTTTGCAAAGGGGAATATTTTTTCCCATATTTTGTCGATAAATATGTCTGTTTATCGTTCAGTGCTGTATAGCAGTTGTAAAATTAATGTAAATTAGGGTGTACTATTGGCAGACAACAGCCATCTTTTCTCTCCCTTGTCCTGATTGAACTCCATTTGTATTTTATTTGGGAAAGATCACTGAATTGCTTCTATTTATTATTTTAATTTTTTGGCCTCAGTGCCAACTCAAAGGTCATGGACAAAACAAATTATGTCTAAAAAGCCTAATTTTTTTATGATTTCAGGATATCATCAGACTCAAATAAGGTTGGCTTTAGAATCAGTCATTTGCTTCCAGCTATAGCCAGATACATTTAATAATACTCAGGTTTCTATTGTCCTTAACAGGTATATTTGCAATGTTTTCAGTTATAGTTTGCCTGGGGTTTTTTTGGTTGCAAAACGAAAATGATTGGCGTTTAATAGTAATCTCCATATTTGTATTAAAAAAAAAGAAAAAAAAAAGAAGAGAAAACACCCAAATTTCTCTTCGTTGGGTGGTTGAGTGTAAGAGTCTGTTTGAGTCTGTATGTGAAGTGCAGTCATATTGAAACCACACGTTTTAATACTAGTAACAGTCTCTCTGGCGGTTGATTTTCAGCTTGGCGGCAAGACCATGAGGTCAGCTCCCTGGTCCAGTCAGCAGCTGTAGCAATAGCAGATGAACCAAGCGTGTCTGACAGTGCTGGACACAATTTCCACTCGGCTACAACTTGAGCTGTGATCTCCATTGAAATAACAAGCGACAT
>KN883025.1:83346-101411 GCA_000934455.1 Apostichopus parvimensis
GCGTTTATTCCGCATGAACAAGCTGCTGGAGAATTTAGTCTGGTATAAGTCAATGCGAACAATTCCAACTCTTGTAACAATATGGAGCGTATTATACTAAAAATTTGACATACCGGAGATTTCGGCAATATCATGGTTTCAATTTTCGATACCCACATTACCGTAATTCGGAACTAAATACAGGATTTTTTGAACTATAAATACAAAATTTTTGGAACGATATTCAAAATTTTGGAACTAAATTAAGGAATTTCGAACTAAATTCAGGAATTTCGGAACTAAACACAGGATTTTCGGAACTAAATTCAGGAATTTCGGAACTAAATACAGGATTTTCGGAACAAAATTCACAATTTTCGGAACTAAAACAGGATTTCGGAACTAATTCAGGATTTTCGGAACTAAATACAGGATTTTCGGAACTATATTCAGGAATTTCGGAACTAAATACAGGATTTCGGAACTAAATTCAGGATTTTTGGAACTAAATACGTGATTTTCCTAAATTCTCAGAGTGATTGAACTCATAACGAAACCTGCGAGATCAATGAGCTGCTTATGACAACCCTTTATCCAGATGGTGAGGCTCTCTGCCCATTTTTGTAAGTAGATTTTGTTACAAGTTACTTTAGGCCTAGTCTGTTTCGTATATGTATAAAAATATTCAATTATATATATCTAGTTTGTAAGTGATGTAAGCCACAGATATTCATAATAAGTTAACTTTAAAAGATTCTAAGCCACACATTTTCATCTAGGTAAAAAAACTATGTAAGTGATGTAATACACACACATTTTCACAAATAGATTAGCTATGTCACTTGTCTCAGCCACAGGTATTCCTAGATAATTGTTTTTCGTTTTTTTTCAGGACTTTCGGAACGAATCACAGGATTTTCTTGCGTTCTTGGAGGCTGATTGGATTCCATAAAGAAAAATAACTACAGGATTTTCGTGCGTTCTCGGAGTGAATGGACTAAAAAAGGAACGTAATTAGTGTAAGGCTCGGCTTACCGTTACCTGAAACTATCAAAATAAGCCTTACACTGCATAGATCAATGAACTGTTTATGGCAACCCTCTGCCCCGGATAAGGAGGCTGTCTGCCTATATGCCGTACCGAACCGAACAATCAAACGGCGCCATTTTGAATTCCCTTGCCCTGGATATTTAAGGGATATCTTTATATCCAATATAAGTTGTGTCGGATTCTATTTGTCAATCGTGGTGATCGACTGATCGTTTACTTCGCCGGTCCTTGGTAAGTATCTAGGGACAGTAAGGGGACCGAGGGGAAGGAAGGGAACAGATGAAGAAGAAAAACCGCGAGTACACTTTTTCTATACTAAAAGTTCCGGATTGTTTTACTAACACTGGAAAGAGTCACACTCAAACAATTTTATTGACGTACATTGAGACCCCATTTGAGACCCATTTAAACCATTTATTCAACTGATAAGAAACAAAGTGTAATGAATTACAAATCCCAACGTAATTACAAATAATTATTTGTAATTCCAAAGTAACTACGCAGTCAAGATGAGCCATTTATTCTATCGATAAAAAAAAGTGTGCTTAAAACTCGGACTTATTTAAACAATTGTTAAGTATATAATTACAATGGGAAATTAAACAAATTAAATCGCTACAAAAACGTACTTAATTTCTTAATTCCATTCTCATTACAAATCCACATAACTGATCTCGCAGATTAGTGGATCAACTCAAACCAGCGATTAAATGAAATATGACATTTCATTCTACTTTAAGAGAGAACAATATTTAGCGCATGTCTCTACGTTCTCTCCACGTTCTTCAAATATGAAGATCACGAAAGTATCCATTATTTCCTTTGCCTCGTAGCTCACTTGTATCTTCATCAACGATGGCGAAAAGAGCAAATGTGGGATTTTGGTGTTCACCACTTTTCAATTTTGTTTTTACAGCAAGCGCACGCCTGTAAATTTTGTTGGGGGAAACCAGTGTTATGTAGCTGACGGCGCTACTATAACATTACACTTGCATTTAAAGTTCAGTAAAAATGTTTTGAAGTATCTCATACATTAAAAGACCTAGTTTTCAGAGAAACAGTGAAAAAATTTTGCTTTCGTGAAAGTATGTCGCTTGAGTACAAGCGTTTCACCCAATTATCCCCACCGTGCCTCGTTAGGAAATATCTCAAAGAAATGTTCTAGACATCAGCTCGTTTCGTTTGACTTTTCCAACCACATACATTAACTTGGCATTCCACCACACTTTATTCAAACCCCCAAATTAAACTTAATGTTGGAATACGTGGATTTTACTCTTCTGATGATCGATTACAACTGGTTATTTTAATGTCAAGTTGAATGGAGCTGGTAAGCACCTTAGCGCCATTTTGTATTGTGCTCGAACACTTTTGTTATGGCCAATCAATCTGTGGATCCTAAATGTTTTTTATTTGGCAAACGAACATTCAAGAAAAAAAAGTCATGCAATTGGGAACTGTTTTCCTACATTGTAAGAGGTATAAGTATATTTACGTAACACCTCTTTTTTGTTCAAAGTTTTATTTTAGCATAGGCCTACTCAAATCAACTGAGGGAGAACAGGATGTTCAATGAAGTTTGAACTGTCGGAAAATGTCAATAATACATATATATTTTCATTTGAAAGGTCTGCCGTTTTGCGGCAATCTCTCTGCCTCTTTCAATACATATTTTGTAATTACAAACTTCTTGCGACAAAGAATTACCATAGGTTTCTTAATTGTAGATAATATTCCACTCTGAATGATTAGGGCAACATCGAAATTTATCATCGATTGTGAACTTTCATTATATCGATAAAGTTCCCGATTATTCGCATTGCTTAATTTTCGCGATGAAATTGTTTTCATCACCTTATATTGTAGCTTCAACTTTCGTTAAACTGTATCCTAGTAACCTTTAAAATCTTAATTAAGGCATAGAGCTTCGTCCGTGTCTCATGTCAAAATGAACTCGAGACGGTACTGTACCACCTCGCCGGCGAATCGAACTTTGAACTTAGTTTAGTCTAGTAGAAAAAAATGATCAGTAGGGACACTCAAGTCCCCATCAATGACTTAGCCCGCTTCTAATAATATTTATCATTGCAAACGAAAAGTGCTGTATGTATTAAGCGATATTATATTGTCGTATATCTATCTGACAGGAAAAAATGTTCCTTGCTAGCTTTAAGTCTCAAAATAATAAATGATAGTGAGTAAACATTTCTGCACAGAGTTGGGCTAGTGAACTTGTAATCACGCTGAAAAATTGTCGCGGCCGTGTGACCGCAAATGCTCTAGATAAACACTCCACTCTTTTGTTTTGGGCTAGTAAACTTTACTTCGGACGTTTACGGACACTTTTGGCTTTGACCAGACGCTCGGACGTCCGTTTAACCAGACGCTCGGACGGAACCAGACAGAACCGGACGTTTCAGACGTTTTCGGACGTTTTCGGACATTTTTAAATCGGACGACTAGGTCAACCTCGACGGAACACCACTGTATTTATATGTACAAACGCATTATACCGAACGGCAGTTCCATACCTGCCGATGTCGATTCCATTCTCGATGAGGTTTTGACGGTATCGCCAAAGAAAGACCATACCGAGGCATTCTGGAACCGGTTACACCAGCTACAACCGATCCTGAAAATTAAACCGAGTCAAGTTCAATTTGCTATGTGCACTTTTCGGTGATGTCAGTATACAGTATGTTATCCAATTATCACAACATTGTTTTACGCTTGTCACAAGTTGTTTGTATTTATGAAAAAATGTAGGCTTATTAATGCTCTATTGTTCTAGTGTATATATTGATAGATACAACTGTTTTGTTAGTGCTGTAAGCCACATATATTCATAGATATATACAGCTGTTTTGTTGGTGTTGAAGGCCAAAGATATTCATAGATACATATGTTTTGTTAGTGTTGAAGGCCACAGATATTCATAGATACATCTATTATGTTAGTGTTGCAGGCCACATATATTCATAGATACAGCTGTTATGTTGGTGTTGTAGGCCACAGGCATTCATAGATACAGCGGTTATGCTAAATATATTCATAGATAGGGTTCTACATTTATATATGTTAGTATTGTAGGCCAGATATATTCATAGATATATCTCTTATATAAGTGTTGTAGGCCACTTATATTCATAGATATATCTATATTGTTATAGGGTTACATGCCACACAAATTCATAGATATAGCTGTTATGTTAGGGTTGCATGCCACATATATTCATAGATACAGCTGTTATGTTAGGGTTGCATGCCACATATATTCATAGATACAGCTGTTATGTTATAGGGTTGCATGAAACACATATTCATGGATATATATTATATGTTAATATTGTAGGCTACATATATTCATAGATACAGCTGTTATGTTAGTGTTGTAGGACACATGTATTATAATATACATCTATTATGTTAGTGTTGTAGGCCACATATTCATAGAAACATCTATTATATGTTAATATTGTAGGCCACATATATTCATAGACATCTATGATGTTAGTGTTGTAGGCCACATATTCATAGAAACATCTATTATATGTTAGTATTGTAGGCCACATATATTCATAGATACAGCTGTTATGTTATTGGTGTAGGCCACATATTCATAGATACATCTGAAATGTAGACATTATAAGCTACCGATATTCATAGATATATATATTTAAGTGAATTAAGCAATATATGTTCACAAGTTAGCTAGGTAATAGTTGTTAGCAACATATATTCAATAGATTAATCTGCTATTCGTTAGTATTCTAAGCCACAGATATTCATCTAGTTTAATATTATTCGTAAGTATTCTTAGACACAGATATTCCTATTTTAATCCTAAGCCACTGTGATATCCATAGCTTAATCCTATTCGTAAGTATTCTCAGCCACAGATATTCATAGATTAATCCTATTTGTTAGTAATCTAAGCCACATATATTCATAGATTAATACTATTCGTTAGTAATCTAAGCCACAGATATTCATAGATCAATCCTATTCGTAAATATTCTAAGCCACAGATATTCATAGATTACACCTATTCGATAGTATTCTAAGCCACAGATATTCATAGTTTAATACTATTCGTAAGTATTCTAAGACAAAGATATTCCTTGTTTAATCCTAAGCTACATATACCCATAACCTAATCCTATTCGTAAGTATTCTAAGCCACAGACATCCATAGATTAATCCTATTCGTTAGTAATCTAAGCCACATATATTCATGGATTAATCCCATTCGTGAATATTCTAAGCCACAGATATTCATAGATTACTCCTATTCGATAGTATTCTAAGCCACAAATATTCATAGTTTAATACTATTCGTAAGTATTCTTAGACACAGATATTCCTAGTTTAATCCTAAGCCACATATACCTATAGTTTAATCCTCTTCGTAAGTATTCTAAGCCACCGCCATTCATAGATTAATCCTTTTCGTTAGTAATCTAAGCCACACATATTCATAGGCTATCCCTATTCGTAAGTATTCTAAGCAACAAATATTCATAGTTTAATCCTATTCGTAAGTATTCTTAGCCACACATATTCATAGACTAACCCTATTCGTAAGTATTCTAAGCAACATATACCCATAGCTTAATCCTATTCGTAAGTATTCTAAGCCACCGACATTCATAGATTAATCCTATTCGTTAGTAATCTGAGCCACACATATTCATAGACTAACCCTATTCGTAAGTATTCTAAGCCACAATATACATAGAATGATCCTATTCGTAAGTATTCTACGCCACAGATATTTATAGTTTAAACCAATTCTTAAGTGATCCAAGCCACATATATTCATAGCTTAGGCCTATTCATAAGAATTCTAAACCACAGATATTTTCATAGTTTAATCCTATTCATAAGTATTCTAAGACACAGATATTCATAATTTAATCCTAAGCCACGGATATTCATAGATTAATCCCATTCGTCAGTATTCTAAGCTACATATATACATAGAATGATCCTATTTGTAAGCATTCGAAGCCACAGATATTCATAGTTTAATCTTATTCGTAAGTATTCAAAGCCACAGATATTCATAGTTTAATCTTGAGCCACAGATATTTAAAGTTAATCCTAAGCCACAGATATTCATAGCTTAATCATAATCGTTAGTATTTTTAGCCACCGATACTCATAGTTTAATCCTAAGCCACAGATATTTATAGTTTAATCCTAAGCCACAGATATTCATAGCTTAATCATATTCGTAAGTATTCTAAGCCAAAAATATTGATAGATTAATCCTATTCGTAAGTATTCTCAGCCACAAATATTCATAAAATACTCCTCTTCATAAGTATTGTAAGCTACATATATTCATAGCTTAAGCCCATTAGAAAGTATTCTAAGACACAGATATTCACAGTTTACTCATATTCGTAAGTATTCTATGCCACAGATATTTATTGTTTAATCCTAACTCACAGATATTCATAGTTTATTCCTAAGCTTCAGATATTCATAGCTCAATTTTATTCGTAAGTAATCTAAGCCACAGATATTTATAGCTTAATCTTATTCGAAGCCACAGATATTCATAGATTACTCCTATTCATAGGAATTCTAAGCTACATATATTCATAGATTACTCCTATTCGTAAGTATTCTAAGCCACAGATATTCATAGTTTAATCCTAAGTCACAGATATTCATAGTTAAATCCTAAGCCACAGATATTCATAGCTTAATTTAATTCGTTAGTAATCTAAGCCACAAATATTCGTAGATAAATTCTATTAATACGTAACCATAGATAACTCATATTCATAAGTATTCTAAGCCACAGATATTCATAGTTTAATCTTATTCGTAAGTATTCTAAGCCACAGACTTCATAGAATACTCCTATTTAAAAGTATTCTAAGCCACAGATATTCATAGCTTAATCCGATTCGTAAGTATTCAAAGCCAAAGATATACATACACTTTTCGTATTCGTTAGTATTCTAAGCCACAGATATTCATAGTTTAATCCTATTGATAAGTATTCTAAGCAACATATAATCATAGCTCAATCCCATTCGTAAGTATTCTAAGCCACATATAATCATAGTTAAATCATATTCGTAAGTATCCTAAGCCACAGATATTCATAGTTTAATCTTATTCTCAAGTATTCTAAGCCACAGATGACCATAGATAACTCATATTCATAAGTATTCTAAGACACAGATATTCCTAGTTTAATCCTAAGCCACATATACCCATAGCTTAGTCATATTCGTAAGGATTCTAAGCCACCGACATTCATAGATTAATCCTATTCGTAAGTAATCTAAGCCACACATATTCATAGACTAACCCTATTCGTAAGTATTCTAAGCAACAGATATTCATAGTTTAATCCTATTTGTAAGTATTCGTAGCCACAGTTATTCATAGACTACTCCTATTCATAATAATTGTAAGCCACAGATATTCGTAGTTTAATCTTATTCATAAGTATTCTAAGCTACAAATAAACATAGATTTATACTATTCGTAAGTATTCTAAGCCACAGGTATTCATAGTTTAATCTTATTCGTAAATATTCAAAGCCAGAGATATACATAGATTAATCCTATTCGTTAGAATTCTAAGCCACAGATATTCATAGCTTAATCCTATTCGTAAATATTCTAAGCCACAAACATTCATAGATTAATCCTATTCGTAAGTATTCTAAGCCACAAATATTCATAGTTAATTCTTATTGTTAAGTATTCTAAGCCACAGATATTCATAAAGCTACAGATATTTATAGTTTAATCCTATTCGTAAGTATTCGAAGCCAGAGATATAAATAGTTTAATCATATTCGTAAGTATTCGAGGCCGCAGATATTCATAGTTTAATCTTATTTGTAAGCATGCAAAGCCACAGATATTAATAGTACAATCCTGTTCATAACTTTTCTAAGCCACAGATATTCATAGATTAATCCTTTTCGTAAGTATTCAAAGCCAGAGATATACATAGATTAATCATATTCGTTGGTATTCTAAGCCACAGATATTCCTAATTTAATCCTTAGCCACAGATATATATGGCTTAATCCTATTCGTAGGTATTCTATGCCACAGACATTGATAGATTAAACCTTTTCGTAAGTATTCTAAGCCACAAAAAACCATAGTTTAATCCTATTCGTAGGTATTCTCAGCCACAGATATTCATATATTACTCCTATTCATACGAATTCTAAGCCAGAGATATACATAGATTAATCCTGAACGTTAGTATTCCAAGCCACAGATATTCATAGTTTAATACACTTAGTAAGTATTCTAAGACACAGATATTCATAGTTCAATCCTAAGCCACAGATATCCATAGCTTAATCATATTCGTAAGTATTCTCAGCCACAAATATTCATAGATTAATCCTATTCGTAAGTAATCTAAGCCACAAATATTCGTAGATTAATCCTATTCATAAGTATTTTAAGCCACAGATAATCATAGATAATTCCTAGTCATAAGAATTCTAAGCCACAGATATTTATATATTAATCCTATTCGTAAGTATTCTAAGCCACAGATATTCATAATTTAATCCTAAGTCACAGATATTCATAGTTCAATTCAGGCCACAAATATTCATAGATTAATCCTATTCGTAAGTAATCTAAGCCACAAATATTCGTAGATTAATCCTATTCGTAAGTATTCTAAGCCACATATATTCATAAAATCCTCCTCTTCATAAGTATTGTAAGCTACAGATATACATAGTTTAATCCTATTCGTATGTATTCTAAGCTACATATATACATAGAATGATCCTATTCGTAAGTATTCAAAGCCACAGATATTCATAGATTAATCCTATTCGTAAGTAATCTAAGCCATAAATATTCGTAGATTAATCCTATTCGTAAGTATTCTAAGCCACAGATATTCATAAAATCCTCCTCTTCATAAGTATTTTAAGCCACAGATAATCATAGATTACTGCTATTCATAAGAATTCTAAGCCACAGATATTTATATATTAATCCTATTGGTAAGTATTCTAAGCCACAGATATTCATAGTTTAATCCTAAGCCACATATATTCATAGTTTAATACTAAGCCACAGATATTCATAGATTAATCATATTCGTAAGTATTCTAAGCCACAAATATTCATAGATTAATTCTATTCGTAAGAATTCTCTGCCACAAATATTCATAAAATCCTCCTCTTCATAAGTATTGTAAGCTACAGATATACATAGTTTAATCCTATTCGTATGTATTCTAAGCTACATATATTACATAGAATAATCCTATTCGTAAGTATTCAAAGCCACAGATATTCATAGATTTCTCCTATTCATAAGAATTCTAAGCCACATATATTCAAAGTTTAATCTTATTCGCAAGTATTCTAAGCCTCAGATAACCATAGATAACTTATATTCATAAGTATTCTAAGCCACAATATACATAGCATGATCCTATTCGTAAGTATTCTAAGCCACATGTATTTATTGTTTAATCCAATTCTTAAGTAATTTAAGCCACATATATCATAGCTTAGTCCTATTCATAAGAATTCTAAGCCACAGATATTTTCATAGTTTAATCCTATTGATAAGTATTCTAAGACACATATATTCATAGTTTAATCCTATGCCACAGATATTCATAGATTAATCCCATTCGTATGTATTCTAAGCCAGATATATACCTAGTTTAATCTATTCGTATGTATTCTAAGCTATATATTTACATAGAATGATCCTATTTGTAAGCATTCGAAGCCACAGATATTCATAGTTTATTCATATTCGTAAGTATTCAAAGCCACAGATATTCATAGATTACTCCTATTCATGAGTATTCTAAGCCACAGATGTTCATAGTTTTATCCTATTCGTAAGTTTTCAAGCCACAGATATACATAGATTAATCCTATTCGTTAGTATTATAAGCCACAGATATTAATAGTTTAATCCAATTCTGAAGTAATCTAAGCCACAAATGTTCATAGCTTAGGCCTATTCATAAGAATTCTCAACCACGGATATCTATAGCTTAATCCTATTCATATGTATTCTTAGCCACAGACATTGACAGATAAAACCTTTTTGTAAGTATTCTAAGCCACAAAAATTCATAGTTTAACCCTATTCGTAAGTATTCTAAGCCACAGATATTCATAGATAAATTCTATTCGTAAGAATTCTAAGCCACAGACATGCATAGATTTATCCTATGCGTAAGTATTCTAAGCCACAAATATTCATAGTTTAATCATATTCGTTAGTATTTTAAGCCACGGATAATCATGATTACTCCTATTTATAAGAATTCTAAGCCACAGAAATGTATATATTAATCCTATTCGTAAGTATTCTAAGCCACAGGTATTCATAGTTTAATTATAATCGTAAGTATTCTAAACCACAGATATTTAAAGTTTAATCCTAAGCCACAGATATTCATAGCTTAATCATATTCGTAAGTATTCTAAGCCACAGATATTCATAGTTTAATACTAAGCCACAGATAATTTTGGTTTAATCCTAAGCCACAGATATTCATAGCTTAATCCTATTCGTAAGTATTCTAAGCCTAATAAATTCATAGATTACTCCTATTCATAAGATTCTAAGCTACATATATTCATAGATTACTCCTATTTGTAAGTATTCTAAGCCACAGATATTCATAGCTTAAGCCCATTTGAAAGTATTCTAAGCCACAGATATTCATAGTTTAATCCTACGTCAAAGATATTCATAGTTTAATCCTATAATTTTATTCGTAAGTAATCTAAGCCACAAATATTCGTAGAACAATCCTATTAATAAGTATTCTAAGTCACAAATAACCATACATAACTCATATTCATAAGTATTCTAAGCCACAGATATTCATAGTTTAATCTTATTCGTAAGTATTCTAAACCACAGATATTCATAGATTACTCCTATTTGTAAGTATTCTAAGCCACAGATATTCATAGCTTAATCCGATTCGTAAGTATTCAAAGCCAAAGATATACATAGACTACTCGTATTCGTTAGTATTCTAAGCCACAAATATTCATAGATGAATCCTATTGATAATTATTCTGAACACATATAATCATAGCTCAATCCTATTCGTAAGTACTCTAAGTCACATATAATCATAGTCAAAACTATTCGTAAGTATTCTATGCCACAGATATGCATAGTTAAATCATATTCGTGAGTATCCGAAGCCACAGATATTCATAGTTTAATCTTATTCTCAAGTATTCTAAGCTTCAGATGACCATAGATAACTCATACTCATAAGTATTCTAAGCCACAGATATTCATAGATTATTCCTATTCGTAAGTAATCTAAGCCACACATATTCATAGACTAACCCTATTCATAAGTATTCTAAGCCACAGATATTCATAGCTTAATCCGATTCGTAAATATTCAAAGCCAGAGATATACATAGATTATCCTAATCGTTAGTATTCTAAGCCACATATATTCATAGTTTAATCCTATTGATAATTATACTAAGCAACATAAAATAATAGCTCAATCCTATTCGTAAGTATTCTTTGCCACAGATATGCATATTTTAATCATATTCGTAAGTATCCTAAGCCACAGATATTCATAGCTTAATCCTATTCGTAAGTATTCTAAGCCAAATATATTCATATATTAATCCTATTCGTAAGTATCCTAAGCCACAGATATTTATAGTTTAATCCCATTCGTTACTATTCTAAGCCACAGATATTCATAGTTTATAATCTCATTCGAAAGTATTCAAAGCCACATGTATTCATAGTATTATGATATTCGTAAGTATTCTAAGCCACAGATATTCATAGCTTTATGATATTCGTAAGCATTCTATGCCACAGATATTCATAGATTAATCCTATTTGTAAGTATTCTAAGCAACTTATATTCATAAATTAATCCTATTCGTAATTATTCTAAGCCGCAGATATTCATAGCTTATGCAAATTCGTAAGTTTTCTAAGCCACAGATATTCATAGCTTAATACTATTTATAAGTATTCTAATCCACATATATTCATAGATTAATCCTATTCATATGATTGTTTGTCTGTTTGTCTTCGTGTCTGCTTGTCTTCGTGTCTGATTGTCCGGAACCAGACCAAACGGACAGACTGCTTAGGAATGTTTTCAAACTGTTTTGAACATCCGATGTGTAACCTATTTAGAAGGTATCAATGGAACTAACTCCTCGCCAGGTCCTACGGGACGAAAAGAGGGCATGGGCAGGGCCTCGGGGGCAGTTCCCCAGGCGCTCAACCATGACTTCTTTTTCTTTTTTTCTTTACAATTTCAATTTCAAATTCAATTTCTTTATTCCAGTAAAAATTACAACATTTATAAATAGGACACATAATAATGATACACAAAAGACGTAAAAAAATTACGAAAGCATGAACAAATAAGAAATAAGATGGAGGATTAGTTAGTGAAACCATTTTGAATATAAATGGTTGCTGTGTAGATAAATGAGTTCTTGAAAAGCATAATTCTACAAGTTGGCAAGATAGTAGGATTTCGTAAATTGTACTTGTTGGTTTATTGCTCAGAGAGATCAACTCGGAGTTAAGTGGGTGATGAAAATAAGGAGTAATGTATGCCAACGTTGATAAAATATAATACACATTAGACAAAATTTTAGATATATGGTTAGTACAGGTTAACTCGGCGTCAATATCAACTCCTAACAACGGAGCCTTGAACATAAGTTTTCTGATCCCTGGTCTGAATGAGACCTTGATGTTTAATGTTAATGTTCTCAAAAATGATTTCTTTAGATGTCTTAGGATTAAGAAATTCAAAATCAAACATGTGAGAAAGGAACTAAATGCACACGTGTACAATTTGGCGGTAACATGGCACAAAATGCACAATATCGATGGCGGAAAGTACCGATGGTGGAATAACACGGACCATGGCACAGTACGATTGTTTGAAAGACACATCACGGTCATCATTTAACAGTAGTCCCATTTGTTAATTAGTGCAAATGATGCACTGTGTCTGTTTTTTTAATCTACTTTTTTATAACTTTGCCTCCCAGATTTTAATATGCCCATCCGCAGTATCTGCATGACGTATTTAAGCTAGTCGTTGCTTTGTTACGGTTTAATGTACATTGCAAAATTGTGAACTTTCAGAAGACAATACAAACTGACTAAACAAAGCAAACAACCGATAATTGTACAAGCTATGTATACAACAAACCTTGATACATTTACTGCAACGTGCAAAGTAGTTGTTGGGAAGAATCTGAAATATTACACATTGATCTATGTATGTTTTTTTGCAGCTGACTTACGTTTTCTCCATGAAATGAATCACAGTAGGCTATGTGATCTGCTATATGTTCATGATGCATGCATGTTTTTCTAAGCCTTTATATCCTTTGTTAACCTGAGGCTCAAATTATGACAAGCTCTAAAACTTTTAAATATTCATGATGGTTTCACTCTATACTCTTCAAAACTTCCATCAAATCTTCATAATGTTATTTTCCACTCTGAATGCATGGTTGTACACTATAAACTAGTTCAAACAAGTACGTCTTGATCTCTATTACCATGACGAATCCACTCACTCTGATATTTTCCGACAAATATTTCGAAATAGCGCCATAAATTTGTAATGGTATCCCATGTGTTGTGAAGTCTGCAAGTAAGGAGAAGAAAGCTGCTTATGTCCTAGGGATAGCTTAAGGGGATGACAAAGCTGGGATTACTTAGACATGTAAAGACTTGCTAATAGGATTAAAGGATAGAGCTAGAGATGATGAGAGGGGTTTACGGCAGTTGGACTGTGGCTTTGGTGAGGTGAGGAGCTAAGGTATTAAGGAGAGACGTGAAATGGAGAGAAACGGAGGGAGTGTTTGAGGATAGTGGCGATAGTGTTGCAAGGTAGCAGAGATTGTTGGTGGAGAATTGATGTTAGATAAATGTGAAAGGAAGCAGTGGCGTTTTGTGGAGTCTGGAAAATAAAGGAAGAAAAGCAACGAATGACACTGCCTTGTACTTATTACCCCAAACTACGTAACATGGTGGCAACGGTAGGATAAGAAGAAATACCTCGGTGTTTGCCCACTACCATTGTGATAAATCCGCTACCAGCAAAAAGTCAAGGAGATTCAAAATATACAACTGTTACTATAAAGCGTTAGTCATGCAGACGATCTGTTAATTTAACAGAAAATATGTAACAACACATGAAACTTTGGCGAACGGATGGATGGTAATCGTTTCAGAAAACATCTGAAGAAGCAAGATCCCGAAGGTATGTAACGAAATCATACAACCGCATTGTGGTGGAGCTGATTGTACGGTGGATATCATTCAACGCCCAATTATGGAAGCGGAGTTGTCCATGTAAAAACACGCTGTTACATAAAAATGCATTTGCGTTAATCAAGGTGGAAGAAGTCGTTGTTTGGTGGCAGAGAAGAAGGAGAAACAAAAATATAGAATACAGACAGCAACCAACTATGACAGCTGAGTAACTATTATGGACTTTTTTTAAGAGTTCTCCTTGGACACTTTCTCGCTGAAACTGCGGTGGCGAATCTGAAAGAAATTGCACATACATTAAGGTTGTAAACTGTTATATATTTATTTATTTATAATTGCTATTTCATATTCTCCATTTAAGGGTGCATCATGTATAATTTAAGATCAGAGAAAAGTGAAGTGAAAATGAACACAACAGATAAAAAGGAGTACCAAACTTTTCCACCAGGGATCCCTGAAGGTCTTCCAAAAGAAATGTGGATAAACTACTTACTAGAGATGCGTAAGTTAGAAGCACAAATTGAAATAGAAAAGTGTAAACAAAATCATGAAATAGAAAAACGAAAGTCCAAACAAGATCATGAACTGAACAAGGCTGAAGTAGAGGCAGATAAAGAAGTAAAACTAAAGCAACTTCAGATAGAGAACGAAACTGCCAAAGTTCAAATGAACCCAACTTCAGTGGCAAGTGGTGAAAGTGTAAATACGATGAAGGTGCCTCGTCTGCATGAGAATGAAGATGTTGATGTATATCTTAGAGGTTTTGAAATGTTAGCAGAAACAAACAAGTGGGATAAATCACAATGGGCAATATTTTTGATTCCAAATTTATCTGGTAAGGCTAAGGAAGCCTATGTAAACCTCCCTATAACAGAGTCTCAGAATTATGATACGATAAAAGCTGCCATACTAGCCAAATACCATGTAAATGCAGAAACCTACAGAGTCAAATTTAGAAACACCACAAAAACAAATGAAGTTATAGAAATAGTTAGAGACTGCGAAACACATCACGATATAGAGCAGTGCCCCTTCTGTCACTCTATTAATGTTTGATATCGGTGACATAACTTCTATCTTCGCCAAAATTTCGATTGACAATGTTAAATCTATTTTTGATTGTGTTAAATTCCAGTACAGCGTGCACAAGTATCGTTACAAAGTCAGTCACTAATGAAAGGTTAATAATTAATTAGATTTAGTCATAGAAATAACCTTTATGTCACCCACTGTCTCTTAGAAGGTTCTTGGAGGATACACATGAGATGCAACAGGTTGTCATCTGTGGTCAGGCATGATGATTTCATGGAATTAAGACAAAGGGGGCTTGTACGACTATGATGTGGGTGAGGGGTGAATAAACTCGGGAACAGGTTTAGTAAGTAGTTACTAAGACAATGCAAGAAAGAATTAAATCCCTTGCTTAAAGTGAAATACAATTTGGATGGAGCTTCATTCTACGTTACATAGCCTACCTTATGGAATTTTGCTTAAAAATTGAACTGAAGTGAAATTTTGAAGCAAGAAGAATAAAATAAAAGTAAAATTATCATGAATACAAAGCGGGAAATGAAAAAAAACATTATACTTTATTAAATAGGGATAGTTACAGAGATTGTTAAATGTTTAGACTTTTAGTCGGTAACCTTGTCTTACATACTGAGAGCGTTTATATGGAAACCTGCCAGTAATGTCGTAATCCTGAACGTTTTCATGACTCAATGCGGTAACGTTTTATGGCCCATGGGGACACATTTCCAGTTTTGCACGCCAAATACATCGTTGATGACACGAGGTGTGACAAATGGGTTCAAGAAGTTCAAAACCGAAGAGAGAAAAAAAGCAATATGCTCAGATATGAAGATCTGGTATCAGTAACTATCTGAATTAACTTCAAGAGCCGGCTCTGCAGCAACCAGCTATAAACGTGCACCTTTGTACACCAGATATCGGCATTCGTAACAATGCTGTGTTACATAGGAAAGATATTCTTGTTAGCTTCCATATGTCTAGAAACATGTTGTATTGTTATTTTCGTGCTGTCCATTGTTAGAGTATTTAATCAAGGCAAAGGAGGGTGGTTTAACTTGTGAGGATTAGGACTTATAATTGTCACATTCGTGACTTTATGCGAACATCTTTTCAAAGTAATTGATGGGATCCGCATCCATTTTCATTAGGGATAGTCCTACCGACATCCTTAAGAAAATTATAGTTTGTGCATGTTAATTGGAACTTTGGAATGCGTTATTACGTGCTTAAATGGACTAATAGGTCAGTGTGGTGATGGCAAGTAGGTTATCGATCACTTTGTTCAGTGGATAGAGCATGTCGTCTTTGGTCATTTTCACCTGTTGTTGGATAAGTAAAGGAAACCATGAATGATTCAATTTTAGTCCCTTCCCAAACTAGTTAAAAGTAAATAGCACACTCTTTATATCTTACATTCCGAATAAGCATTTAGAAACACATATGTATCTAGAATGGTCAGAAACCAAATCATCTCTTGCAATATTCATACATAGCCTACAATCACACTTTCTACATTGATTGTCTCCTTCCCCCAAATTTAAGCTGTTTAAACAATCATACATATAGTTGTTTGCAAACACCAATTAACGCATCAGATGTTATTGGAATCGCCGTGCACGGCTTATACGGTATAACTACTTCGATAACCTCTTCGGACAATAATGATATAAAGCTGAGGCACTCAGCGTTTCTTTATGAAAAAAAGTTATTTCCCCTGCCTTTCCCTTCCTGAACTATATTCTTTAATCGGCAGAAAAAAAAACGGTTTATATTTGAATTATTCTAAAGACTGGGATGTCAAATACAAATACAAATATAAACCGTTTTCAGTGGATAGATCATGTCGTCTTTGGTCATGTTCACCAGTTGTAGGATATGTATAGAAAACCATGAAGGATTAAGTATTAGTCCCTTCCCAATCTATAGGAAATATTTTAGATAATACTATTTTAACAAAAAATACACCCCCCCCCCAACAAAAAGAAGTTTATTACTATTGGTAGTATGTATTCCGAAATAAGCTATTTGGGGACCTGATTGGTATGCATGTTGTTCTGACAATGCTTATATCTCGGTCATTTCTCAATCATTTTCCACAATGTTAGCCTCAAATGAAACATCATCCCTGTCATGCCCTTTAATATATTTACAGTTATTGCACCTGTCAGTAATTTAGTATCCTTCATCCCCATGGAGGTGTTACCTCCATGTTCATCCTTAGATGGAGAGCGGGTCTGGCTATAGGGTCTCAGGGTTCACATTAGTCCGGCCACTGTACGACATTCCTTTCTGTCTGTGATGGTAAAAGGCTGCATAAGGTCAGATTTTAAATTTTCACATTAGTTCAGTTGTTGAGACAGTTTGCTTTAGCAGGTTGTACACTGCAGTATCCAGTTTTTGTCTATTGGTGGCAACACTGTTTTACTCGCCTACCAGCCTCTCTTTTTGGGTTTACAGTTTTTGTCCTGGCAAATTAATAGTTGGTAAGTTCTCGCTCGATGTTTTGTTTATTCACTAGAATGTAGGAAATGACCTGTTACTGAGGTGTCATCAATTGTTTAGAACGTTGACCACATATTAGGAGTAATCTTATTTATCGGCAACTCAGTATGTACCATGAGAGCACAGTCACATACTATGTGTTTGCTCACCGTTTTAATCATTTGGGTATCAAGTCTTTGTTAGGTATCGGATCTAATAGTATACT
>KN883025.1:111262-123245 GCA_000934455.1 Apostichopus parvimensis
TATATCACGTTGAATAGATGACAGTTCTTGCCTTGCGGGGAGGGAGGTTGGTTTTGATGGGGACGACGTGACTTAGGTTTTCTGTAGCACGGTCGATTTTAGTGTGTTCAAGTCGGTTCATTCGAAAATGGTTAGCGTTAAGGAATGTGTTCTTTACTTCAATTGACGGTAAATGATAAATTTCGACTGAAACGAAGGCCATATGTTATCTTGTTGGCGTGTTATATATATGTTATTCAGAACCAATTTTAACCGCAAATGGATTGGTATCGGTTAATCAGATATGAATATCCAGCGCTACATACAGCTAATCCGTACCAAATGCAAGAACAGCAATTCTATAAGTTTAATTAGTACCCTTATCTTTATAATGTCCGGTATTTCTCTGATATCTTGTTTTTTTTACTACTACAGAGGGTATGCCTATCTGTACCTTATGACAAAAGATATTAGATTGCACACCATCTTCGCGAGACCATTAATTGACTAGATCGGGTTGTGTCGTCTTGTCATTTTCATCCATCCGCATTGGGCCTATACTGACATCATATGACCGTCCAAACTGTCGGTTTCAGTTACGGGCGCAACTTGAGAGGAGGGGAGAAGGGTCCATGGGGGAACACCTCACATCGTCACTCGAGGGTCACTGGTTCAGTCAGGGATTGTGTGTATACAATCAGACGGCTAGAATTATACTTCTAATGCTTCTAATGCCATCGCTTTTATCTACTCGACAATAGCATGAATTTGGTCTTCCATGCAAATATGATACATTTTAAATCTTACATTTAACTGCCTTGAATCATTACAGTACTCAAAGACTTCATTAAGATTCGAATTGATGGTAAGAGGCTGATATGTTTGCTACTCTATATGGTGTTGTTCCCAGCATTTTAAAGAAGAACACAGACAGTTAAATTATTTTGTCATGATGACCTCATCATCAAATGTTCGAGGAATAGTCCGGTATCGAAATTGACTGCAGTGTTACAACAAAAATGTTTCAAATTTTGTGTTCCCTTACACTCAGGTAAAAGAAACACATTTTAATACACTGTTTAATCACATAGATGTAATTCATTTGAAAAGTTTTGTGACGTATTATAAATATACCTTGCAACTGTAGAGTTAGATACATCATTTTAAAAGAAGTTTCATTTTGATTATGCAATCGTTAACTCAAGTATCCACAGAGAAAAAGTAATATGTATGAAAAAAAATGATGCATCTTGGTGAAGTTCTTCTATATATAGTAACAGTTAACAACTAAGCAAGAATTCTACATGGGAGTTGCCTTCAACGGCCACACGCCCTCTTCTTTTTTTTTGCCAAATCCTGTATCAGCCCCTGATAACATCGCACAATTATATATACTTTTCCCAAGTAAAGTTTCGGTCTCTCTTATCAGTCTCGGTAGTGATTAGTTTATTGATGTGTTTAGTAAAAGACTAATATTGGTTTCAAAACAAAAAGAGACGTACACCATTTCCAAAAATCGAACAGTTGTAATATTTCGGTAAATTCAATCCGTTCTGCTGGCAATGTAAGCTGTAATGTTGTATTTACATACACCTGGGAGCTTCCTCGAACATAACAGATCGTTCCATTTCCCTGGAGGACCGCGATTGATTTCTACGCAATCTTCGCTACCATCCTTATCGTTTGGCTCGTTAAACTTCCAGTTGGTGAACGAAACCTCAACTTTGTCGCTTTCACTAGCACGGATCCAGTAAAATGATGAAACTAATTAGCAAGAAAGTTAAAAAAAAATACATATAAATCAGACAGCAAAATGATAATGCGTGATGTATCGAAACAAATATTGTACAGTTACGAGTGACGGGTGCAACCGATTCACATAGATATTACAGTAACTACTGTCAATCATAAAATTTTGTACCACAGTAAAAACTGGATCGTGCTGATAAATATGATAAATCGGTAGCATGTGCTATTAGGATAAACATAAGAACTGAGGATATGTGTAATCCCAACAAAGGCATCAAATTGGATGTGTTGGGGTTACACGTATCCTCAGTTCTTACTGTAATCCTAATAGCACATGCTACCAATTTATAGCACGATCCAGTTTTTACTTTGGTACAAAAATGTAAGATTTACAGTAGTTACTGTCTTCTCTGTGTGTATTGGGTTACTTGTGGCGAGTGGACATCGTTGTAAAACTCTCAAATACGAGAATTTTTGGAATGGAAAGCACAGAAGCTTCATGGCTTGGCCCCTCAAATCAATTCAGATGTCGCAATGCCCTTCGACGTTTGTGCCCAAACCCCTCCAATATTAAGTTCCTCGTAAGCAGGTAACTGGCCTAAATATATCAGTATTCTGTCGAAGCATTTCGATTTAAGAGACAGTGTTCCTGGAATTTACGGGCAGTAGTGATCACAGGCAGATCTAGGTGTTTTATTTTTGAAGGAAGGACCGGAGGTTGGCCCTGAGAATGTTGAAGCTGAATCGAATGTAGGAGTCTGGGGTCCCGTAAGGAAATGGTCATTTTGATGCATATATAGTCATAAATTAGATCTATACTTAGATCTGCACGCATTAATTCTCTTCTTCAATTGAGTGGGTTTTAAAGCAGATTTATGAATATAAAGTCTAATTACCATCTTTCTCAGCCCCAATCCAAGCACGACTGCCACCGGCAACCATTTCTGAAACAAAGTCATTTTCTTCCATAGATTGAATGTCGGCTAAATATGCTAAACCGATATATGCACCAGAATCTCCGAACTTAATCGGACCTACGTCTTCACATGTGTCCCTCATGGTTGCAACGTCTGCGGGTTCAGCGGTGAGTCTGTCGTACATTAACTTGTAACAATGACCATTGAATTCCTTCCATCCTTGGCTCGTCAAACAACCTTGAAATCGAAAAGAATGTTAAAAGGCTGCATCAAAGTTACACTAGCTACTTACAACTCCCCATATTCCAGACTTGTAGAGCGATTACAAATACAATAGCATGAGTACTAGTAGAATTAGAAGTTTGTAGTTACTTTCAATATCTGTTACAATCCCCATTGTTTTATTGGAATATGGCGTAACGTTCAACTTACCAGCTGGTAGACTACTTATGGTCACGGCTTAGTTATATTATATTTATCTTTACGTAGTGGGATTTTCCCTTAGTCTTTACGAACACGATATCAACGATGCCTTCGAAGCAATCTTTTGTGGAGAACGATTCTATGATCTTGGCGACTTAGCTTATATTTACTTCAGATAGGATCACTGTTACTAGTACGATTTAATTAAGGTTCATCTCGTATTCATCGTATCACTTTGATACTATAACCTTATCCCAAGCACACGCTTGTATAAACTACACTATACAGCAATCGCCTCGGCGCCAAATGTCTTCTATGGATTATCGCTAGTTTATCCTCATAAGTATATTATCAAATAACGTGGACAATCAAATTCATTTATTCTACATTTTATTTTAGAGGGATTAGTATAAAGGTCAATACCACCCCCGTGTATATTGCGATCGCGAACAGGTAAGTACGCCTTATAGCGATAAGTTACATAATTGTCATAAATATCAGCGGAGTTACAGTCACAATATTACTAAATTTATTACTACTACTACTGCGCCAGGAGCAGAAGATGACTTTAAAGATACATTAGGGGTAAGCCTATATTTGTCCTTAATTTAGTACACATAAAACATATATTATTATGAGCACTAGCACTAGCTACTTAAGTTTGCACTAGTTTATATACTAAACATCGAAAATGCCCCGAATTGGAGTACAGATTCATGATGACGAGTAAGAGACTACAACCAACAAATTGTGGCGTTCCGGAGAATGCGATAGGAAAAGAAAATGTCGAGCGGTGCTGCTAAATAAACCCTCTGCCGATGTTGTCCCTTCAAGGGCAGCTCACGACAGATACGCCGTTGTTTTGAATCGGCATGTCTGACCTCCAAATCGTCGGCAAGTTTGATGACCTTCCTGACCTCCAAATTTTCAAAAACAAAAGAAGGAAAACATCCCTCTCCCGGTCAGCCGCCAGCTGCATTCACAGACTTGGTACAAACAGGGAGTTGTTATGGAAACAAACAAAGTAACAAATTAGTAGCTATGCTACACGCATACCATGCCTATTTTGAAAGATAAGTTTGAGGGCGCTTTGACCGTTGGAAAGTACACCTTACTTGTTGTGGACCACAACCATATACTAGGCAGAAGCGAAGCGTCCATACAGTCAGGGGGCGGATGCCCCCCCCCCCTGACGGACTCAAACGGACTACTGGCGCCCTTTTCAGCTTTTCACCACTTTTTACTTATTCGCGATTATTGACTTTTTTATTGCGCTCTCATCTATCTATTGACATTTGTCACATTATCTGCAAATTAGCAAGGCCCGGAAAGGGTCATTTCCGGCGATCTAGGGAGTATCTTTACTCAAAAAAAATTCTGTCCGCTCCGCGCTAACCTGTGGTGGCGCTCCGCTTAGATAGTGTCGAAAGCGCCCCTACAGACCATTCTCGCCCCCCTTGACCAATATTCCTAGCTCCGCCACTGATACTAGGATACGAGAACACGGCACCGGTAATGACTTACTGCAAGTATGCCATCTATAGAACGCTATATTGGTCTGTTGGTTTTCGTAAATTATTACCAAATACAATAATAACTTGATAACATTAGTATGTAAGGTGAGATGTGAAACTCAGGCAGGTTGCTTGAAAATTTATTTTTACAACAAAGAAGAAATGTAGCTCAGCAAAATATTGAATGCCAAAACGGCTGAAATCCTCACTATTGGTATCTGTATATTATTCGTACTGTAACATCAAGTTGGCCAAACTCTTCAAATGTCTATTTATGTTCAACAATTACAACGCAGATCTAGAGGGTGTACGCCCCCATCCGCCTTTTGTCAACCCAACCCCCTCCCTCTCCTTCCCATTTCACAAAAATGAAAGTAATATATAGCCTAAATATGCCTCAGAATGTACAATTTACCATCGGAAAATTTTAATTTTTTTCTGAGGGAGTATCCCCAGACCACCCCCCCTACACTGCATTCGGCTTCATACCCCTCCATCTTATTTCCCTTCCCCCTCCTTACATCCCTCTGCCTGCCCCCCCCCCTTAACTGCAACATTTAGGCTACCCTATTGACTCATTTGGTAAAAGTAATAACACTCGAAGAATAATTCGGCAATAGCTTAAAAGAATGGCAAACCATCAGGATACACGAGGATACAAGGAAGATATATTGGCAGGCCTTAATTGGGCAGTAAGAAAGGCCTTAGTGGGCCATTAATTTGGGCAGTTAGAAAGGCTTTAGTGAGCCAATAATTTGGTAAGTTAGAAAGGGTTTAGTATGCCATTAGTTTGGGCAGTTAGAAAGACTTTAGTGGGCCATTATTTTGGGCAGTTAGAAAGGCTTTGGTGGGCCAATTCTGACACACTGGTCGTTCGCATTCTCAGACTTCAATCAACCATGGGTAAATGACTGTTTGATTGAAGTTAGCTGGCTCGCAAATTAACAAATGATACGACAACAAATGTTTGTGGGCACCGTCAAACTGCCCTTTGATCGGATGTAAATATAGCAAAAGCTGCTCAGCAGAACAAAGGATAAGTGATAAATTTAGAATTTTCGGAGTCATCTTTAATGACCATGCATGTCGTTGACATATATGCCCTCATTTAATCTCTTTTGAAGTATCATGCATACTATGACTTTACAATTGTTCTCAAATAAGGTGACCCCAATTTGAAAGATCTCTCAAACAGGTGGTACGATTATAACCCACTTGGACGCCATGGCAGTTTATCGATACTGATAGCGCGTGTTGACTTCAATCCAATTTGACAGGAAGTTTAAACTCAACTGCAAAAATTGAACTGACCGGGATTTTCACAAAACTCTTTCAATGTTCTTTAGACATCGGCTCAATTCCACGACTGTGGAAAACGTCATTAGTAATACCCGTTCCCAAGAAAAAGAATGCAACTGAGCCTAATGATTTTCGGCCCGTCTCACTTACCTGTAAACGTCATGAAATGTTTCGAAAGACTTATAATGTAACACCTTCTCAGTATTACACTGAGAACAGTTCATTGACCCCATACAGTTTGCTGATAGGGCAGGGAGGGGGGTTGATGATGCGGTGTTGACATATCTGCACAAAGTTTACTCTCATTTAGATAAAGATAGACAGTATGCGAAATCTACTTTTTTAGTCTTTTCTAGTGCATTCGACACAATTGTCCCGCACTTACAGCTTAATGAATCGCATACGGTGTATCTCCCCGATTTACCCTATGGATTCATGACTTCCTAACAGGGTGAAGGTAGGCGATGTCTACTCAGGGGAATTGATTTTAAGTGTAGGTGCGCCTAAGGGCTGTGCCCTCTGCCCCTGGCTTTTTCCCCTGTATACCAGCGACTGTCAGAGTATGACCAGTGATTGTATAGCGTCATCAATATGCTGATGATACTGTCATTAGCCTACTGGTTACCTGTCAGATGACATTGACTCATACGCCACCGCGATTGCAAGGTTTGTCCAGTGGTGCGATGATCATTTGTTACAACTTAATGTGTCCAAAACTAAGGAGCTGTTTATAGATTTCCGTCGCAAGCAATTAACTCACGCTCCCATCTATGTTCATGGGAAACAAGTAGAACAAGTTGATGAATATATTAAGTACTTAGGAACCACGCTGAGTAACATAATCGACTGGTTTAGTAATGCCACAATTGTACATAAGAAAGCAAATCAGCTAGAGGCTGTATTTCTTGCTGTAAAACAATCATGGCCGTGTTCTATAAATCCATCATTCAAAGTGCTTGATGTTGAACATAATTTGTTACTTTGCCAATATTACAAGAATCGATGTGAAGATGCTTGAGCAATCTAGGAAAGTTGCTCAGCGGGTAATGGTTGTTCACTTACCTTTGTTAGTGTGCTTGTATCATGAGAGGGTCTGCAATAAAGTGAAACAAATCATGCAAGAGCCAACACACCCCTTGTTTGAGCACTATATTTACAACCGCTCTGGACTGCGTTTATGCCCATCGCGTACACTTAGGGCCCGCTACAGATACTCATTTGTGCCTAATTCTATCCATATATTTAATTCACAAGTGAGAATATAAGTGTCTTATTTGTAGGACTTGCTGTTTATATGTTTGTATTACTGTATGTGTATCGCAGTCTATATTGATACTTATACTATTGCTTTTTTTCCGTTTACGATCTGTGTAAGCCGAATTTCCGATTGTGGACAATAAATTCAATTCAATTACATTACATTTACAGTCTATCTAATTAGGGCGTCATATAGTTACAGGTGTCGGAATATGGTCACAACCAAATTGAACTTAAAACTATCTCAGGGAGGCCTATAAAGTATGTCTATTGAACAGGGTCAATTAAAGTACAACCACTTTCTGGAAATAGCTTGCATGAATGACACAGGCACGCAATCTATGTAACCACCTGAGGCGTCTCAACGCGACGAACTAAGTTCAATCGTTGAACTTTGTTAAAGTGCTACATGCAACAAGTAAATTTGTCCAAAATTAGAAAAAAAAAATCACAATTTACCTGAGAAAGGGAATACAAAGCCTGCTCGCACCTGTGTGATAAGTGTGATAAATGTGAAAGCAACCAACGTTATTATTCCGATGAACTTCATTTTACACTATAGCTATCGTCTAGAGGAAGAACACATCAATGAACTCCTTACTGTATTAACAAGGCTTCACCCTCGATAGCTTTGGTGAACGCGTTATGTTGACCTTGTATAGATGTCGTGTAAGAAAGACACAAATATTATTTTCAACTATTAACTTCCGAGGTACCACTAACTGAGTGTCACGTTTTGACATCAACAGGTGCAGATAATAACGATTGAAAGTAGGAATTTATTTGAGGTCGAGAGATCAAACTGCTGATGCAAGCAACTCAGATTCCCAAACGTGCTGCTCAAGTAATGACCTTTCTCTGACTGCAATAATCCTGCGGGTAGATTCGAAAAAAAAAAGAAGAATTGACAAAAGAACATTCTAGGTTGGAGTTCCACACGTACAGTACACGATTTGCATTCATACCTTTAATACAGTGTTGCAAAGTACAGATCAGGTAAAACAATACGAAACTACTAGGCCTGACTATATACAACCATTCTGAATTGCCAGTTGGTATATTACTGCAGTGGACAGATTTGATTATCTTAGGTAGGCCTATATAGTTCTGAAAACAAAATCATTCGATAGTAAAATTTAGTTCAGCTTCGCAAATTCTAAGCAGGCTAGATGTAATGTAAACATATGGCTGAAAAATACGTTCGTTGCAAGATACGAACCGATGGGGATCATTTGGTTGTGTGTGCCAAAAGTCCTACAGTAAGTACACAACCTCTTTCGGCAATCAGCTCATTTCGTATAATTAGATTGCAATGATCCAAAGTAAACCATTAAATGCGTGTCGTGAAGTTGAAGTCCACCCCATCCCCTTTCCTCTCCACATCTGCATCCCTCAGACTGTTCTCTGTAGCTCCCCTTCCCTTCTGTGATATCAAAAGCGATAGCCGCTCGTGCTTGAAATATACTAACCATACGGTGCGAGCAAAAACGATACCCTCCTTTATGAATGCTGGTATTAATAATATTAATATCAATGTTATCAAAAATACGCCTAACGTTTGTGATATTATCGGAAGTTATTGGAAGCCTTATTGAATTTTATTCACAAGACCGTCAGTTTCTTCATCAGTTGAGATATTTGCAGTTGGGTTTAACTACACAAAGTACTGGGCTGATTTAATTCTCCTCGTAGAGAGATGGGCAAACCCACATCTACATCCTCATCTTTCTTCAGAACTCATGTAGGGATTAAGGAACATTAGAACGCCCCATCCTCTTAAATACAGAGGAGGCATGAAGTGCATCACTGGACTTGGCGTCTTGTGAGCTGAAGGGTATACCCAGCTTCATTCTTATTATTTACACTGGATCTGCGCGGGAACTTAACATAACAATCATGAAGGGTGTAAAAAACATAACTGAACACACCTTACCGAGGATCCCGTGATATATGTGATAAATCTTGAAAGTATAACATGATTTGATATCCGACGAGGATCGTAAATATGTGTGAATGTAAAATAGACCTGTAAGCGACCGCTCTCTAACATTCATAATACTTCCTCTTCAAACTGGTTACGTTTTAAATGATACTTTCCTTGTTTGTATCTCTCAGAACAGGTATGATTTATAGACAAATGGTTGGGTGAGGGCGCAATTGGGAATGGGGTGGAAGGTGAAACACCTTTTTCTTTGTTAATCCGACGAATTCATTTTCTCTCGGTAAATTAAGAAGTTTCCCTAATTCTTGGTTTATACTTACGTAGCCTCCCCCCCCCCCCTTGCCCTTCTTGGGTGTGGTATTTAATATGCTGAGGAGATAATACATAGGTAGTAGGTAACTGTAGGCAAGGAAGGGCCACATATACTGTGTAATGATTTCGGTGTCTCATCAAATTTCGAATTTGATGGAAATTGTGAGGAGAAATGTGAACAGTTTGATTGATTATGGGGTATATGAACCAAAACATTTATCACTCAGGCATACGGTATGTATGTATGTATGTATGTATGTATGTATGTATGTATGTGTGTATGTATGTATGTTTGTTGTCACGTGCATATTTTCAATGATTAGGTCTATATTGCCTATCGTTTGATGGTTTTGTTTGTCAACGCAAATATTTAGACATGACAAAACTTAAGAGAGGTAGGGGATAACAAATTCAATTCCGCAGTACCCAACCACCACCCCCCCCCCTGGCTCGGGCGTCCCTGCATCGTGTCTGTAAGCTTCATAACGGACGAGTCTCGACTTACTGTCTGACTAAATAAGTGGGCGACATCTGACCTTTCAGATCCCATTAACTTCCACCCGACTGAAGACCCTGTAAATAATAATTCCAAGACCAATTTTACAGACACCAAAGTGCCCGGATATTCAGTTAAAGGTGACAAACACGCTACAGTACACTACATTATTTGTCTACCATGAACACTCCCTAACCACCTACATTTTGCCCATACTCAAGTTATGACACTCAAAGCACCACAAATAGAAAGTGAAGTTACGATTTCGTAGCCACGTTTCTCTCATAAATGATGTTATCCATCAATATATGTCAAACTTGACATTGCCAGGAAATGGTCTGTTGGAAATCAGTCTCAACTGAAAAAGAAAGACATGTTTTACGACCATTTTGATTGATGTCCCCCATGTTTATAATATGTTTATTATGTATAGGAAATTATGAAACAATTGTTTTTTATTACAACCAAGTGTACATTTTATGTTGCCAAAACAAAGCAGGAAGCTGTGATTTTATGGATTAACCCGATCCCCATGAAGAGGGAGAGGCGCTTCAATTTACATGAGGTGAAATAAATAAAGTTATAGTTCGACGAAAATAAATGTAATTCAAAATATGAAAATTATTCATTTGAGAAGTGATGTGTGCAGATAATTGTAAACAGGATCATTCAAATTTAAAACTTACAATAAATAGGCTTTTCGTTGATTGGGGAAGGTTGTGTTCGTTCGTCACAATCATTAGTCATATAACGTCTATACGTTTCCCGATATGACCGTGTTATAAAACAATTAGCGTTAAGTAAGTATTTAATTTCGTTTCCTAGGAATCCGTCCTCCTTTAACAAACAGTGGCTGACAATGTCACGTTAAAAAAATACAGTATCTTCAGAGTTAATATTCAAACAAGTAGGAAGTCTCACATCCACGGTATCTAACTTAATGCTGCAAAAGTACTCTCCAGCCTGTTGGAACAATTTCCTATATGCTATAATACCACTCTATATTGCCTCACATGCTATGCTGTAAAGCACTTGTGCTGACAGTTTGACCAGTTCGTATCCTTTATCTGATAGATTAATCATGATAATGATGCTCGTAATGTCAATAAAAGTGTTTTAAAGTGTGTATATAAGGGTGCAGTATAGATTTTTAAAAACTGGTTGGGTATGCTCTCTGCAAATAATATTTCAATACAAAGGATATGAAAAATCAAACGTGAAACAGGAAGTAAAATTTTATGTACAAAACAGAAGAAAAATACTAAATATATTATGTCCAGCTTATAAGTTCACTTCATTACTTGTTAGGCTTCTAAATACATACCACGATAGAACGCAAAACTATAGCAACTCCCAAATGACTCCTTTCAAAATATTCGAACCCCGGTGGCATAACAATTTAACTTTATATATTATTTTAACCTAATTTCCAATTATATATTTTGTTTAATATGTATCATTGTCCCTACGTTATGTGCAAAATTAATATTAATTTAACATGAGGAATAATTTGATTTATATGAAACATGATGAACAGCAGGCAGGCCTATGTCGAGTATCAATTAGGCTAATCCATTATCATTGCACCTAGATGAAATTAACATCAAATCCCCCGTATTTCACGTGTACACTGACGTCTGGTCATGTAAAAACATGTCACCGAAAAGGGAGATGTGTTTTACTGAAATCCCTCTATCTTCCTTTAAAGGTCATATTGTCTTGCAATTGCGACCCCCCCCCCCCCCCACCCCCACCCACCCAAACACACACTACCACCACCACCTGCCCAATTCCCATTTTCGAAACATTTTATCCATCGTTCTACATCGTTCAAGACAACACATGTCAACTATCTGTCTTCAGTTGGAGACTTGGATTATTTTGAAAGCCAGAAAGAACTGTAATATGTCAAGGACGGCTGAGGAATATTATAAAGAATATTCACTTTTGTAACATTTAATGAATTAACATTAGGCCTACTATTTACAAATGAATGAAGACAATCCGAGAGATAAGTTGATCAGTATGCGACAAAGATATAAAAAACAAAATATATTGCGTACACTGAAACTTTGTAAGAAAGAAAGCCTTGTAG
>KN883025.1:150253-163100 GCA_000934455.1 Apostichopus parvimensis
CGCCCATTAACAGCCCCATTGACTTGCACACTAAATCACAAAAGTAACGTGGTCTCTATGTCTAGATATAAGTTCTCACTAGCTAAACGTTACCCATCACCGGATAGCTGACGAGTTGGCCTTTTATAGCACGATCAATTGTTTGTACCATGACCGCGCAGATTGTTTGCTATCAGAGCCGGAAATTTTCGGCACTTGTAAACAAAGCTCTTCACTCAGTAGTATACAATTTTCTTACGCTGCTCCTGGGAATCCTAAAAGGGTTTAAAATTGTCTTAATTGACCCAATGTTTTCACTACATGTAATTCCATTTATGCTCTTTAACATGCAAGCCACAAAAAAAGCTAGATCATGATTGATAACAGGTCAAAAAATATGTTCTTCTGCTGCTTTTTGGCACTTTTCCTGAAGGAGAACAATCGAGTGGATTGATATAGACTCTAATAGGAGTATGCCACCTTAAGTGAAAGATGATTTTTTTTTTAATTAAAAGAATGATACTTTTTTGTATTCGTCACAATATAAACCAGTACAGAATTCTATGCAATGATCATTTTAGGTCCCTAAAGAGATTTCAGAGATTTCAGTATGCACGGTGCATAGTGTGTAAATACACATATGAGCAATACTGTGTAGGCAGTAACCAGGTCTACGTCTGCAACAACACTTCCAGTCACCAATTTTGATAAGCTGGACCAATTTGGGTGCATTTATGATTCTTGCAGGTTTTATCGGTATCCCTGATCACAGTCCACTTGTTCTGGCTTGCCCTACCTGCAGTAACACCATCCAGAGAAGGGTCAGCGGGGGGGGGTTCGGGCTTTTTCGTATCTGGCTCTGAAAAGTGATGAAAACTACTTATGTTTAGCTCAGCTGATTTCTCCCAAAGTGACCTATATGACATATCCCAATATATTCCTGAACTGTTTGGAACATGTCACTCCAGTGCAACTGTTAAGTTACTAAGAATTAAATAAGAAAATTGAAGGTGGTCTTTTCCAAAAGCTGGATCATCGGGATTTGTAAACCACAGCCTATTGTAACAGTCTGTACAGTAGTCTAAAAGAAAGCTTACTGAAATGCTCTCTAGTTACACTGTTAACCTCAATAGCATATCCAGTCCAGGTAAAGGTTGGACATGTGTTGTTTACATTGTATTAAAGACATTTAAAGGGGGAAGAGAGGTAGATAGGGGGCATATTTCATGATAAAACATTCAAATGTGTTGCTCGACAAAGAACAACAACGACAAATTACCATATTCTCCATTGGTGGCAAGCATTGGTTCCTATAGTTACTACAGTAGACTCCCATGGAAGCATCATGATATATCTTTTTGCTGTCAGAGTTGTTTGGGATGTGCCGTTACCTCATCTAACCAGTCGAGTCCATTGATATCACACCCATTCAAAGTATAAAGCTGTGAATGCTGAGGACTAAGCACATCAACTTTTTCTGAAAATTGCCAAACAGCAGAAAGTAATGACAGTAAGTAGGCTCAAAAACGCCTTGATGCACATATGCAGGAGCAGAAATTGGCATACTTTTGTGGATTATTTTCTAAATAAGGCTCAAAACATTATCTGTGCAAGGTATTATTTCTCAGCAGCCACTCCACTAATGATAAAGACCTCATACAACATTGTGCTACAACTGGTTTAGACTTGGTCTAGGAAACTAACGTAGTGCCATTGTGAACCTGAGGCCTAGGCCTAAGCTTACAACAACTAACAGCTAACAGCTAACAATATTATGGGTAGTTCATGCATTGTCCTTAGTTAAACACCATTTACTTCCAACTTTAGCAAAATAACATAAAATATCAAATGTCAAATTTCACCGGACTTAGTCGTTCACGTCACACACACACTGCAGGCATTTGGGTCTGATTCTGACGGATTTTGAATATCGTTCATTTGGCACCTACTTAGCAGGTTGAAGGCAGGAACCAAAGTACGGAAGCTTTGGTAGGTCAGGGCTTAATGACCCTAAAGTTTATTGGGTAAAACTGATCAGACATGCTCAGAAGGCTTTTCTAGTCTCATGTATAGAAACGCACATGATCTTTATGGTGCTCTTACGCTGTAATACTAATTTATGAGTAAAAATCACCCATGCGTGAAATTTTCAGATGTTTTCTTGAAAACCATTTTTACACACCATAGCAACTATTTTGGTCCAAAATTGGGACTTCTATCACTTAAAATGATAAATTTGTCATTTTCGATTAAGGTAGCATACACCTATGAAAACCCCCATTGAATAACACACTAAATCACAAAAGTAATGTGGTCTCTAAGTTTAGATATTTATGAAAGTGTATACACAGTTTGAGCAAATTGAAATGTATCTGAGGTTAAATAGTTCTGCTGTATTTGGTCAAAATTCAATGCGCGTTGCTGGCGAAATTGTGTCAAGACAAATTAGGTCAGTTGAACCGGTATAAATTTATTTGTTAACTATATGTTAATATTACCTAACATGGTTTCACAATTGCATATGTTAGTGGATAAGCAGTTTGCTAACAGTTTTGTTTCATTTTGACTTAAGCATTTAAAAAAATCAAACAAGTTGTTTGAATACATATATTAACACCATTTTTTTTCAGGCCAAAGTTTCAACAGGTGTTGGTAGAGGCTAGGGATGGAAGGTTTTGAGTGGAGGGTGGGCTTATAGCTGGGAGTTATGGGTGGGGAAAGGTGTTCAAGGGTCAGGTGGTTTTGAATGTGGAGACATATATTTATGTATATTTTCAAAGTTAAGCAGTAAGTGCTCTACTCGTTAAGCCATAAAGGTTTTTTAGAACACTTCCTTTCACAACTCTTTGTATTTTTGTATTTAGTTAATTTTTGCGTATTCGTACTTTTGATCCATCTTTTACTTTATGGTTAATATATAGTATTTACCCTGAGGGTTACCAGAATACTTTTGTGTTTGTATTCATTTTGGTATACTTATACTTATATCCTGTATATTGTGGTTACATTACAAACACAAGTTGGTTCTTAAAGTATGTGTTACATTAGTTTCTCTAAATTTCCCAATATTTATCATATTGACAGGTGATTTTGAATAAAGGCAAATAAACACAGCTTTTTTGTGAGATGAAACTCGGTTAAATTTGATTGTAATCATGTTTTTGGAATTCAAAATTGCCAGTACTTTAACACAGCCATGGTTAAAGGTAGTTTACAGCCTGCTGTGAACTTCCTGAGCAATCTGAGCGGCCATTGTTGTAGTTGATATCGTTCGTGTATAGTGTAATTTGTGCAGACTTTGCAGGTTAAAATTGGCGCCAATTCAATCACATGACTAGAAATACACTAAGATCAGTCCCTAAGTCTCGTCAAGACGAGACGTAGACTAAGTCTAGTTATGCTACTTAGTGAAGAGTGGACTAAGTCTTGTACGCGACTTAGTGATCTTTGTGAAACCGGCACTAAGTCATATTCACTAAGATGCGTCTTAAGACCACTAAAACGCGACTTAGTGCTTTGTGAAACCTGCCCCAGTATTCAAGGTTATGTGTTGCTGCCGTGCCACACAATGTGCGTGTATGTATTCTAAATGTGCCTTCAATTGAAATAGGGGGCTCAAATGTTGATTTAATCACGTGAAAGAGGCACGGCAAAAGCGCTGGATAAAACTCAAAGTAAGATACTTTTAGAAACCATAGAAATGATAGAAATTGTACCTTGTGACGTGCCCTGCAGGAGGGCCCATCAAAATGGTATTAATCATGAGAAAAGAGACAAGGATAATTCATTTTGCGGTACACCAGTTAGACATTGGGGTGTCCCAAAATACTATTTACAGCAACTTTATGATGTACCGGGGCCCATGCAGACAGTAACCAAAAAAGGCATGTGGCCCACACATGATTCATTTATGTGAAATGAGAGCAGGATGATTCTTAAAGTGGCATTAGACCCTTTGGACATTGGGGTATTCAAAAATACCAATTACAACAACTTTATGATGTACCAGGACCCAGAAAGCAGCCAAGAAAGGGCCCGTGGCCCACACATGATTTAATCATGTGAAAAGAGAGCAGGATGATTTCTTTTTATTGGCGCTGGACCCTATGGTTATCGGTTATTAAAAAATATAAAACCTATGACTACAAATGTATCCTCTACCATGGCCCAGACAATCTCAAGGGCCCATGGCCCACACGTGTTTAATCATGTGCAAAGACACAAGGATAATTCATGTAGTTGCATCGGACCCTTTATACATTGGGGAAACCAAAATATACCATATACGACTTTTATCTGTACCGGGCCCCAGGCAACAGCCATAAAGGGCCCATGGCCCACACATGTTTTGATAATGTTAACAAAAAGCAGGATAATTCTTTTAGAGGTGTTGGACCTGCCCATCAAACCCTCTGTCTCTTTTCAAATCTTCTGGGTTCACGGTCCAGTTGAGTATCGCATCGATGCAGACTGGGTTGAAAGTAAACGCGGGCCAAGTGCAGTGCAATGCAATAAACTAGGCTCACATCAATGCAAGATGCGAGCCATCATAATGACGTCACAGGTCGATTTACTGCAAATTTATCCTCTACCATGGCCCAGACAACCTCAAGGGCCCATGGCCCACACGTGATTTAATCATGTGCAAAGACACAAGGATAATTCCTGTAGTTGCATTGGACCCTTTATACATTGGGGACACCAAACAATTCCATATACGCCTTTCACCTGTAGCGGGCCCCAGGCAACAGCCATAAAGGGCCCATGTTCCACACATGTTTTGATTATGTTAACAAAAAGCAGGATAATTCTTTTAGAGGTGTTGGCCCTATTGGATATTGCGGTATCAAAAAATACCAACGACCTTATTTTTTAACTGTAACGGGGCCCATGCAGCAACCTCAAAGGCCCAATTGCCCACACAGGAATTAATCATGTGAAAATAGACAAAGGGCCCAAAAATTGTACTTAGGCATCAACGTGATCCCTGTGGCTAGAATATTTTATTTCCTTCTCTCAACATGCTGACACAAGTTTTGGGCATTAATGAAACGATGGCGCGCGCCGATGTGCCAAAATTATAGCATGACGTAAATATTGTATCTAGCAAGCAATGTTGGCATGACCAATGTAGTAGTGGCATGCTGTTACAAGTTTTCGACATGCTGATGTTGAATTTGACATGTTGATAGACGTAATGACATATTGGTATTTTGTTTCGACATGTTCATATGGAATTGTAACATGTTGATATCGAATTGGACATATATATATTAACTTGGACACTTCACTTTCATTTTCGACATTTATGGAACGTTTGGCTCTCCGTACACTCCACTTAGGATAAAGACCACATACAACGTTGTGCTACAACTGGTTAAGACTTGGTCTAGGATACTAACGTAGCGCCATTATAAACCTGAGGCATTATGAACCAAGCTAACAACATTATGGGTATTTCATGCATTGAAACTGAGTTTTTGTCCTCATGTAAACACCATTTACTTCCAACTTTAGCAAGAAAAAGCATAAAATATGATAACCATGTATATACTTTAGGTGCACACAGATGTCAAATTTCACCGAACTTAGTCGTTTACGTCACACACACACTGCAGGCATTAGGGTCTGATTCTGACGGATTTTGAATTTCGTGCATTTGGCACCTATTTTACAGGTTGAAGGCAGGAACCAAAGTACGGAAGCTTTGGTAGGTCAGGGCTTAACTACCCAATAGATTATTGGGAAGGTAAAACTGATCACACATGCTCAGAAGGCTGTTCTAGTCTCATGTATAGAAACGCACATGATCTTTTTGGTGCATTTACACTGTAATACTAGTTTATGAGTAAAAATCACCCAAGCGTGAAATTTTCAGACGTTTTTTTGAAAACCATTTTTACACACCATAGCAACTATTTTGGTCCAAAATTGGGACTTCTATCACTTAAAATGATCAATTTGACATATTCGATTAAGGTAGCATAAGGTAGCATAAAAGCCCCATTAACTTACACACTAAATCACAAAAGTAATGTGGTCTCTAAGTCTACATATTTATGAAAATGTCTATGCAGTTTGAGCAAATTGAAATGTATCTGAGGTTGAATAGTTATGCTGTATTTGGTCAAAATTCAATGCGCGTTGCTGGCGTAATTATATCAAGACACATTAGGTCAGTTGAACCGGTAGTTGTTATTTGTAAATATATGTAAATATTACTTTCCATGATTTCACAATTGCATAGGTTTATCAACCAGGGCAGTCATTATACAAATAATGAATGGTTATGAGTGCAATAGTGCAAATATTTCATGAGTTGAAAGATGGAATGGTCCATTCAACGAGGCGCAGCCGAGTTGAATGGAACAAATTACATCTTTCAACGAATGAAATATTTGCACTATTGCACGAATGGAAACCATTCATTATTTGTTTTATACAACACCTTCAAATTTGGATATATTTGGATGTAAAATGCACTCATGCAACAGATTGTTCTCTTACCATTGAAAAAAGTGCTATCCAAAAAGTATATCGCACGGTTCTATTTCATAGCGTGCAATAGAGCGGATATTGCATGCAATCGACGAGCAATTGACCAATCAAATGGCCGGAATATAATTAGGTGTTGTATAATAGTTTCTATAATATAAGAATCTCATCAAAATAATATTTTTGCAACTGGTTTTGCCGGTACTTAAGAGACTGTGTGAAGGGAGTTAACAAAACTTCACATTCAGGGCCTTGGGGTAAAAGTTGTATATTTCACATATTGGTTTAATTTACTGCGAACAAAGCAACTAAAATGTCCGTCTGACTAAATGCACTTCTAATTTCATAGAAATAACCATGATCTAATTCACTGCTATAACGGAGAATAGAAACACTGATTATGAGTACGATGACACCAAAAGTTGCTCCGCCTTGATATTGTGTACAGTGTATATAAAGTACTCCTTTTTTCGCCAAATTCGACCACTGAGTATCTGACCATGAGTATCTGAGGTTGAATAGTAATTTCGCAGTATTTGTTCAAAATTGATTCGTGTTTGCTGTCGAAATTGTGTCAAGACAAACTAGGTCAGTTGAACCTGTGATTGATATTTGTACTTATATATGTAAATTCACACGGTTCCAATATTGAATGGGTTTGTTGACCAGGTCAGTATTTAGTTTTTCAATGAATGATCAAAGTCTGGAGAGAGAGAGTGGAGATTTGACAAACTACTCTTTTATTTGGTCAGAATTCTATCGTTTTTGATAAATAAGTTGTCATTGTCTTGGAATGTTGAACAATGAATTTGTGGTTTTGCAAGATATAGTTCCACTTTTTACCGTTTATTATGTTTTTCTTTGTTGCTTGCATGCGTATATTTTACTGTTGGTGTACTTAACATCGAATGACTGACGGAATTGTCGATGGTGTCACAGCCATTGGTAATCGGGTTGTCCGTTCACTTCAATTTATGTTATTTGACAATCATTAGAATTTGTCTATATTTGTCTTTATTATGACAGATAGTTATTGTTTAGTTAGTTATTAACTCAAGAAAGACAATAGTTTCTTATTGGTATATAAGAGAGTCACGTCCGTGACGACAGGGGTCAGGGTGGGGCTATATACAGCTCGCAAAGCGAAGTCAATGGGCTCGGATAAAGAATAGTATTTACCTCTGATTTGTATAAAGCTTAAGTAAAGATCATTTCAAACATTTGGTTCCAGACGCCGACCTGCATCTCGATAAAAGAAAAACATGCATTTATCATCGAAATCATTATTGTAACGGATTCCTTAATTTGAGAAACATTGAGAACACATGCAGAAATACGAACTATTTAGAATCGAGACAGACGGAGAGCAGGATTATCAGTCACTGAAGCTATTCACAAGCCCCACTCTCAATCACCCCTTCTTCATGGAGTATTTTTTCCTTCCCTGCGCTAATGGAGCGCATGTCCAACGCGACCACATATGCATAAGCAGTCGGGTCCAAACATATCATATACACCGTCTGTAGAATTTTAACCCCCTCCTGTTGATCCGCCTTTTTTCTTCACGATTTCACGTTTGATTTGGCCGAGGTAATTCTGCACCGTGCATCACCCATCAAATATGACGTCGCGGGGTCACGCAAGTCCATTGGGAATTCAATGTACTGCACTGTGCTGTAATGTATACACAGTTTACCTACACGGATATGGCTAGCAGTCCATCTGGATTGTATAGGCGCAGTTTATAATACACTAGTTAATAAAACACTAGTAAAAGCTTACTGAGTACTACTATCGCGAAAAGTTGTATTTTCGACGGTTCTTAAGGTTCACTACTATAAGTGATAATAAGTTAATAGTTTCAAATTAAGTTTTCTCACTATCGATAATAATATAGGACTTTCAACAAAGTAAAACTATGATCAAGAGAGTGAAAGTTCGCAAGCAATTTGAATTTAACAAGTTTCTGTGAACCGTAGCATGCAACGCCGAGATTAGTTATACTCTTTTTTATTGGAACTGAACTTCAAATTGGACTTCAACAAAGTAAAAATATTAGTCAAAGAGAGTGAAAGTTTGCTCAAAATTGATAATAAACATTACTTCCTGCCGTGAGATTCCAGGGAACCTTAGCATGCAACGCCGAGATTAATTATTCTCTTGAAACTGAATTTTACCAATACAAAAGATGTTTTCAAAAGAGTGAAATTATTAGTCAAAGAGAGCGAAAGTTTCCTCATAATTTTTTTTAACAATATTTCATGTTGTGTGATTCAAATGAACGTAAGCATGCAACGCCGAGAAGTTGGATCACAGTGGGTGGTCTGTGATGTCATCTTGGCAAATGCTCTTTGGAAGCTTTACTTAGGCAATTATATTCTTCTTGTTTAAAACCTGGTTCACTTGGAATGTTTGAATAGCTGTCAAAGTTCTCTGTATTTAGGATTTCATCGAAAATGGATTTTTTTTTTTTTGGTAGAAATATTCTTTTTGTTTTTGAATAAATGATTGACAAATGATAAAGAAAAACAAAAACATTTCAGCTGAAGCGCCATGATGATATCATCCATTCTGCTTTGCCAGATGCATAAACAAAATAACACTAAATTTTATTATTACAGAGAGCAATCTGTGGAGACTTTTAAACATGCAGTGTAAAATAATGGAATCATAAGATGTTAGAAGATGCAGCTTATTGCATGTAGTTTAAACATCAATGCTTTTTTGCATTCCTAGGCAAGATTTAATTCTTCATTATTATAACAGTATACTGATTATTTAAGAGATGCCATTGGTATTCAGTTTCATAGCCTAGTGTAAGTCATTCATGCTGATAACAATACTTTAGTCTCGATATATCATTCCATTCAAACTCATTGGTGTGGTCTGTTTAGGAACTTTCTGGCCTTTAGATTTTCATTTCCATTTCACAATGCAACTGAAGTAATTGAATAAAATTTAACACTGTCTTTTCCTTGGTTTCACAGTCCAACAAACTTGCAAACTTCATTAAACCTGGCTTGGAGAACAAAACACTCCTATTCCTACAATAACTCGGTCGATAGTGCGGTTGGTTGTACACATACTATAAACGCTTATTACTGTAGCATAACTAGCGATATTTTTCATACATAGTTAGCTTCGGCATTTAAATTGTTATTTGAAAATAACATTCAAATTTGGAGTAGTATTGCCTGAACATGTTATTACAAAGTAAAATGGTACATCCTGTTCAGGGTTTCAGGCTATTAACATATTTATTTTAAGACTTAGAATTGTTTCCAGTAAGTCTTTCTTTATTAATATGGAGTACGACCTTAAGTCGGCTGATAGTGTAACAAGTGTGGTTGGTTGTACAGAAATTATAAAAACTAGTGCTGTAGCAAAATTAGCGCTATTTTGCATACATAATTTTTGGTTATTTGAGAGTAACATTCAAATTTGGAGTGGTATGGCCTGAACAAGTTATTACAATGTAGAAAGGGACATCCTGATTCAGAGTTTCATGATATTAACATATTTATTTAAGATTATAATTGTTTCCAGTTAGTCTTTCTTTATTAATAAGGAGTACGGCCTTAAGTTCCTTTGTCAGTAACAAATTACTATGCAAATTGTTATGCAAATACATGTGCATATATGTATTATACTATTGACCTCAGGTGAGTTAGCAAAACTCTTTAAGTATCATCAGTGTTAATGTTCTATAATTCTACTCTGCTGGAATTAGTAAAAGTTTTGACAAATACTTCCCAGCTTATTACCCTCGAAATTGTTAACATACATTGAAATACAATTACAGGAAAATGAGACAATTTGCAGATGATATATGTTACAGATTATTTAACTTCTGATGCCATGCACAAAATTGGATTCTGGTTTGTATGATGTTTTACTTTCTAATAACTCAAATAATTCATATCTTTGTGATAAAAAATATGATGAGGATCTGGTTTTAGTTTTTGACTTGCATAGGTTTGATCTTTACCTCAGTAATTTTGCTGAGCAATTAACTTTACAAATCACTAGTCAAGCTTATCGTGGGATATCTTCCATTGCTCCGATATAAAGTACAATTGAACCAAACAAAGAAAAACGTATCAAAGTAGTTAATTATAGAACGCAGAAAGGGTAAATAATTATGGGAACATGAACTTGCTATAATTACAAGTGGTTGTAGCTGCATGCTGTAGTTTAGTTACATGCAGGGAGCTGCTACTCTACCAGGAAGCTGCTACGTTAACAGGCAAGTGATACTCTACCAGGAAGCCGCTACTCTAACAGGCAGCTGATACTCTACCAGGAAGCTGCTACTCTGACAGGGAGCGAAACTCTAACAGGGAGCTGCTACTCTAACAGGGAGCTGCTACTTTAGCAGCTCACTGGTATACGCACGCCACATATGTATATATTATGTATGTAGCCTACGTATTTATATGCATAATGATATGTACGTACGTATGTGTAAGATATATATAATTTTCGGAGGGCGTTGTTTAGCTTTGTAACCAATACATGCCCGTTGTGTTTATACAGTCAAGATTGTCGTGTTGATTAGAGGAGGGGGAGGGGGGCCTAGGGGGCAACAGCGAAGGAATGGACTACCGAGGATACATTCACTGCATCATAATAGTACACCGCTTTCACTCCCCCAGAATCCTACATCTGTAAAACTATACACAATCCTTTCATTTCATGAAAGTTATAGTGTTTTGTCACGTGGTTTAGCTAGCTAATATGAAGTATCTGTTCTCAAACCATCACACATCTTAGTATCACCACTTAGTTAAAGCCTATTCCCTATCCAGCACACATTCAAAGGTTAGACGTGCATTTATTCAAACTGTATAGTTCTTCTTGGATATTTCCATTTATGATATATTATATATTATATATTTTGATATTATTAAGTTGTTCCACTGGTCTGCAGAACCGCAGATTATATACACACGGTTCGCAACGTTGCCCGTGCATCTGTCCGCTACAATTACGGTGAGCTCCACACTACGCATTCACCCCATGCACAGAGTTTTAACATAACCTTGCAATGAACACAATAAAAAGTATATGTTGTGATTCAAACTATATGAATTTCTACGGAGTTGATCAACACTCTTGATAAACCTGGTATAAAAACTGCCGTTAGTTTCAAAACAGTGTTTGAATATCAACGATATAGTCAAAGTGATTTTGAATGGCCGTTTTAATGTTACTTATTTTATCTCCGCCGGCTGACTTTGCTTATTACATGTTATCTGTTTCAAATTCAGGACAATTTAGTTTGAGGATTTAAATAACGGTCAAATTAGATTGTTAGCTTCGAGCAAACTGTTTAGAATGATATGTGTCACAATGATCGCGTCCGGAAAAAAATGTATACGTAATAAATTGTTACGTAAACATTTCCGGCCATAGGCAATGAGAACAACAGACACAGACCGTGAAGTAGGAAAAATAATTCACACATACTACACTAAATATGAATACGAACAACGTAGACCTAGTGAAGAAATACCCTTCACGTCATAAGGGGATTTTTTTTGGGGGGGGGGGGAGATTATTGTTACAATTTTGGGACATATTTTCAATTACAAAGGGATGATAAAATGATGAATTTAGTAGGAAAAATAATTCACACATACTACACTAAATATGAATACGAACAACGTAGACCTAGTGAAGAAATACCCTTCACGTCATAAGGGGATTTTTTTTGGGGGGGGGGGGGGGGGGGGGCTTGTTTCATGTTCCCGTAACAATTTGTAATGAATTTTACTGTTAGACTTGTTTTCGAGTTCTGCTCTTACATTTTTTACTTTAGGTTTAACTTATGAAAGACAAATAACATATAGGCTTACGAAATTTGACTGGGAGATACCTTTTACCCCCCCCCCCCTTCCCCATCACAATATTTTAAGGATTAAAATGTATCAACATCTATATAAATAGCCATTGATGTATTGAAATAGCCATCATATGTTGATTTCGATATAGCACTTTTAATTTATATCTTACCCCGGGCCTGAAAGTAAAACTTTGACAAAGGGGAGGGGAACCCCTTCCACTGAAACCTCTCCCACACGACGACCATCCAATAAAGCTATAAATAATAAAGCAATAAATCTGTGATAAATATTTGATACGTCAATGCTCTCTCCTCCAAAATATTGATAAAAATTTACGTTTTGCACGAACAAACTAGTTCGTACCTCCACTTGCGACTATGGAAGGCAAGTTACCATAATTATTATTATTATGTGTAAGATATATGTAGTCAACTATGTCATAAGAGTGAATCATAAATCATGACTTATTATTAATAGATCTCACACCCCCTACCCAAGAATCAGTGGCGAAGCTAGGGTTATTGGTC